>JAJMAO010000044.1:0-110402 GCA_030572575.1 Scheffersomyces insectosa
AGCTGAACTGCTCATAGCTTCACCCCGGAATACGTTTATGCATACAGACATCCGGCATATTATACCTACGCTCTCAGCACCTAGCTCTGTAATATCCACTACTGTACATCATCAGATAGCATGCACGAGCCGAATACGCACTTGTGACACAGTGCTTTTGAAGTACGCGTACCGCCTCAGAATATAAGAAACTGGCATTGCTCAATGTTCTTCAATTTTGCTTAATGTATTTGTTTGTGCATGGGTTCGAGAGGATAGATTTGTAGCATTGTCATATACATTATCATAATGAGTATCAGTAAGTTTATTTGCGAATCAAACCTAACTATTTACAACCACTGGTATGAGACCAATGATGCCCTGCTTTCATACGAGCAGTGGGTACCTAACGAAGACTTCACTTCTTTAGCTATTATTGTCTTGACAGAAAATGACACAGAAATCACCAGGTTTGAATTTCCTGTAAATGAACAACTAAAATCCTTCTATGATGAACTCAGTGACTCGGAAGAAGATATTACTACCACTACGGAGTTATCTGCCACAGACAACCACAGAGAGCACAACTACTGTCCATGATGCTGCATTATCGAAAAGAGGTTGTGGTTCTTTCTGTGGTATTAATATCCATTGTCTATGGCCAAGGTGTGTCCTAGGTGTAGAGCTTACAAGGTAGGTTCATGGAGAAAGAGATGTTATGGTTGATTCAAGCATTTTTCTAGACTATTCGCAACCCCTAACAATATTTCGTTTCAGTAGTCCAAATTAAGACACGATAATATCATCTAGTCTAAATATTGAAGAACAATTTTTATTTGTTGTAAAGAAGTGAAATACAAAATGAATTATGTACATTCTAGATACTTATATATTTATTTTCATAGTTAGAATGATTTTCACAATTGAAGATTAGTAAACTTTCATAAAAGATTAAAAAAGTTCGCCGAAAGACGGGAAACTAAAATGGTGAAAGTCAAATAATGTGGTTGCAAACGGAACAAATATTTACTAACCACCCATAAATTATATACGTTTGAATTCATGATCTTAGCGATTATTGCAGTAAATATAATACCTACATCGCTTCCTTCCTGATGGCCTTTTCAAAGCAATGAACTGAATGCTCAATACAGTGTGCGCTAACAAGCGTGACCACAGTCAACTTTTTTTATAGGGGGTTTACGAATGATTTCTCCTTCACGTCAATTCATTATTCATTTTCCAACTTTCAATGTATACAGATTGCGAATACTTTATATGTGAGAGCCCCATAATAAGAAATTGTGAACGAATGAATGAGCAGCTACTTTGTGCTAACTTTGTCATTTGTTGGCGCCATAATTTGTATTCTTCAGAACCTTTTTCTTCAAAGGCAAACGTATTCTTTGGCAACAGTAAGGTAGTTTTCAGCAACTAGAAAATGTAAACTCCAAGAGTCTCTATGCGCCTTAATTCGTATGACTTCGGCGCCAGCTTAAATCCATAGTGAACGAATTCTTGTTAAGTGGGTGAGAATTTTGGTTGGAAAATACTGCAAATAAGTCTACATCCGTCTCGAGCAGGACTACGACGTATCCTGTTCGTAGATGGAAAAATATTCCCAATACATCCAAATGTTCACTATAATGGTATACTCCTTCGATGCAAATTCCATCCTATACAGGTACACAAGAAAGAGAAGCTTGAAAAGTTTTCACAGATGGCCAATATTGCCCGCTCCACATTAATGAGATGCAGTTATTAATAACGCACGACCCTAGACAATTAGGTTAGTTCTTCGGGTATAAACGAAGTTAATGCTCTTGGCGTGGGCCCCAGGGGTTCTAGGGCCGTTGCACCGAAAGGTGGCGAAGACGACAAAATCCCACCATCTGGAATGCATAATGCATTGAACTACCATCTCACATCTATGACAGCTGAGACCAGGGTGTGTTATGAACCCTATTTCACCTGGCGTTCGCTGGTGGAAGATGGTTGTGAATCTGGAGTGTAAGGAAGCCTGGGTTCCAGTTCCCTGAAATGTGAAACTTTCACAACCATCCTTGCTGCTGCCCGTGCCAGAGCCCGTAATGAGATTGTAGGACATTATGTCGTCGCTCTTTTGTAATTTTTCAGCCTAATTGTGGGCCTTTCTCCCATGAGCACGGTACTACCGATAATACTTGACCGTAATAGTGATGCTGGACCGAAGGGTAACAGCAATTTTTCACCCCTTAGAGCCCCTTTCTCGTGCAGACAAGCGATATAACCCGATTTCGCTGACCTCCACCCTTTCCCACGTACACATCTACACCACGACCCACCCCTGAGCCCACTGATCACCTCCAAAGCCAACCTCTAGTGTTCCACCACCACCACCACAAACAGGACACCAACAAGCTATTTTTCACAGCCGAAAATCTATTTTTATCCCCAATGCGGTATGCACACGTGACCGTGCAGTAGCCAATTTCGCAATGACCCACAAAATTTTTTCGTTCTATTTACGATCTGCCCTCATTGGGTAAAAGCCCTACACAACCGAAGGTATCGGCTTAGCAGCGTTTATATTTAGCACCCATAGGGATGGAGGGAGGAGGAAAAGGGTAGACTGAGGGAACAAAGTGAGTTATTTCAAGAGATGGAGGCTGTGAATGGCCAGCAGGATGCGATTTCGGCATATTATCTAGCATTATGTGATCTGTGTGGTCTATTAACGTTTAGCGCTTAGTGTAGTTTCTAGATGCAAATGTGGTGAAGACATGCAATTGGACAGGGACGGGGGCCTGTCAATATGTGGTGGAAAAGGTGCTGCTTGGCGTACCTCATGTAGAGAGGTATTAGAAGTGGTAGCATTCTCTTCGTGCTGTAGCATCGGCTTAGTCTCGGTTTTTTATGTCTACACGTTCTTCACTGGCACTGCAAAGCATTCCCAAAAGTTCCGTGTTTCCATTTTCACCCGCTATTCCACCTGTGTAACCTGGTACCAGGACGTCTATTTCCGTGGTTTTGGTCGCCGATTTCTCTATTTAGACGCTGTGCTGTGTATCATATTTACACATATACACGATATCTACCATAAACAGCCACCACATAAACCATATCCTATCCACGAAACACCAAACTCTCCTCGACCCAATTTCACAGCCTTCGGCGCTACTCTTTTATACATCACACATCATGTCCACCACTATTACTATTTTTGCACTATTATTATTTTTGCACTATTATTATTTCCGCAACTCTATTATTATATCAGCGCTCTCAGTTTATTTTTCTTATTAATACGGTGCCTGGAAATAATATATAGAGTTAAAACCACTCTTCTTCTTGTTCCGTTTGGTGTTCATCGAGGTGTAGTTCTCTGCCAGTTCTAATTCCTCGAACTATTCGGTCACTCCAGTGGATCCTCCTGCCACCAGCGTTCATCCGGTGAAATTTGCTCTTTTCTAGCGTCCACAGTGCTGGGTTAAACAGCGAGCAAAGAAACTATTATAACCAGCTGATTTGTTGTCCAAGAACAGTGATTTCTAGCCTTGCTGGTCTGTTATTTGCCCCATTTCTTGATCTCTGGTTTGTTCAAAAGCGATATATTGCTCTACAACCCGTGCCCATCCCGTTCGTAGCGAAACTCCGCTTCAAATCCGACCTCTAGCCGTCCATCTCGCCAGAGGCCCTGCGCTATTTAACATTCAACGTCATTCCACTCAGTCCTTTCAAAGTGACACTTCCACTCGCTTTCTTCAGTTTATTCAATCCCCAGGGACCCCTCTTGCATCCCAGCCATATTCTCCAGTGAAATTCAACTCGCTGGCTGAATTTTAGGCCCATCTATCGAACCGTCAGCTCCATCCTCAATGGGCTTGTTAACTCGATTCAGAAGCGACCACAACAAGACTCCTTCGACCCCACCTTCGAAAACTAAACACCAACAACAGCCCCCTGCTCCCCGGAGCCATAAGCATTCGCATACGCTCTCATCGTCGTTCTCTGGAAGCGAGTTTCTGACTACCAATTCGGAGTCTTCGTATACTTCTACGGAATCGCATTACAATCACAATAACTTTAAGCCTAACGGACACCGGTTAAAAAGCCCCCTTCAGTCAACCATCGCCGAGGAACCGGCTTCCAGCATGCCTACAGCCGTGTACCCCAAGTCTAAGGCGTCAATTCCAGCTGCTTTGAGACCCAAAGACGGCCAATTTGCATTCCACGACGACGATTCTTCACAGTCACCCAACAACAACAGACTCAGACCCAAATCAGAGTACATAGAAAGCTACCAGAGGACTCCGGTCAAGGGCAATCCCAGCAAGCTGGTCCCTACGACTCCCCAGCAGCCCAGAAACGACGAAAGAAGACAACAGATGTTCTTGAGCTCGAACCAAAGCGGTAGCAGTGGTAATCTTCTCAATGGCCAAAGCACAGCTTCACCAACTGCTAACCCATTGACTCCGGTGAAGTCTCCGTATTCCAGGTCCAACCACTTCTCGCCGTCGTCGGCAGCAGCTCTCCAGAGAAGCAACGACGCTTCTCCTTCAAACACGAGAAGAAAGCCTCCTCCACAGCCAGAGATGTTCTTGAGAGCTGCTCAACATCCACCAGTAGTAGACGAAAAGGCTTCTTCGGGTTTCCAGGCTGTTGGCGATGAGTACGATACCATGAACAACGATACCACTCTCGAATTGCACCAGTCTCCAGCTACTTCTATGAATATCAACGTTAATACCAACGCTGAGGGCTTCGTTCTTCCCTCGGAAGCGATGTTGGCCTCAGCTTCTTCGGAGTATTCCAGTGGTTCTTACCGAACAGACTCGAACTATCCAGCAGACCAGCAAGCAGCTGGCACCGGAAGCAATGGTTCGAGCCAGTTCCAGTTCTTCAATAGCGCACAAGAGCTTCCACAACAAGCAGCATATGCTTACACCGAACCAACAGAACCAGCTCCTCGTAGAGCCATCTCCAACGACGTAGAAAGCGACGGAAGCGGCTCTGTTTCCAGCGACTTCGATTCCGAAGAAGAAGACAGTGAACCAGACAACACCAACGACCAGACCAATGGAGAAAGCGAGTTAGACGACTCGTTCAGCACCATCTCCACTGCTAATACCAACAGTAACGGGCCCAACGGATTCAGTACGAACCCAAATCCCCAGCAGCATCCATACTACGAGCAATGGAGACAATACTACGCTTCATTGGCAGCTGTTCAACAGCAACAGCAACAGCAGAACCACCCACAACAGATGCCTTCTGCCAGAGCTTCGATGTACGGAGCTCCACCTCAGTTCTACGCTGGAATGGGTGCAAACAGCGCCAACAGCCCTGGAATGAACCAGACTCAGACGATGCAAATGCAATACTATATGCTTCAACAGCAGCAGCAGCAGCAGCAACAGCCTGTTCATTCTGGCTTTCCGTACAACCAGCAGCCATTTCAACAGCCGTATGCTGATGGACATGGCCAGCAGCGTAGCTTGTCTCTGAGCAGCCTTGTAAAGAGCCGTCTGGCCCAGAGCTTGAGAAAGACTCCTTCTCCAACGAGACCGTTCTCTGAAGCTGGTGATATCGCCAGTCCTGCTGGGCAGCGTGACTACCTTCAGTCGTACAAGAAGATCCGGAATTCAGAGGCTGAAACCCTCAAGGACGACGGCTCGGAGCTCTTGTCCAACTCCAGAAGATCCACCATCAAGTCCAACCGGTTTCCCTCGGTGCCTCTGTTGGGCTCTCGTAGAGCTTCGAGAACAAGCGTTGCTCCGTCGGCCAGAAACGTCTCTGTAGATTTGAACTTCAAACCGAAGGAGTTCCATGCTTACGCCGAGGAAGAAGACGAAGAAACCTTAGCTGACCGAGCCAACAACTCGGTTGGTGGCTTCGTAGCTCCGTCAATGCCTCAATCCGCTGGGAAGTCAATTGCATACGGATTACATGACTTGGTCTTGGACGACAAGGACAAGGATAAGGACTTGAAAAGACACATCTCCGACTATTCCAAGTACCTATTCGATGACGACGACGAAGAAGCGGAGAGGATTGCCAAGCCAACGCTTTCCAAGGTGGTCGAGGAGAAGAACAGACAATTGCCAACTCCAACATCTACAGTCGAGAGTCTTTCCAGACAAGAATCCAATGCTTCTACAGCATCGTACAACTCGATCCAGAGCGGTGGCTCGAACAAGTTCCAGGTCGGCTCGACTTTGAACAGAAAGGACCGTCTCAACGACATCAAGACGAAGTCTGGAAGCGACGAGAAGCTCACGAAGAAGGGCAAGATCTCTGCCAATACTAATGCCAAGAAGAAGAACGGAAGTCCTCCGATTTCTCTTCACCACGGTACTCAGATTGCTTCCAGCAGCGACTTCGTGTCTCCACCACAGAGCACATTGGATCCTGGCACAGCACCTGCTCCGTTCTCCAACCCTAGATTCAACCAGAGTACCGAGTACACTGGAGGCTTGAATTCAAACCCAGCAGTGCCAGCTAGTAAGAGAAATACCATGCACTTCGACTCCCCTTCAAATAGAAACTCGATGATGATGCCTGGATCTATGAACTTCGACATAAGCCATCGTCAGTCCATGCCAATGATGAACATGAACATGATGAGCCAGCCAGGAATGAGAGCGTCCATGATGCCCCAATTCCAGCTGCAGCATCTCTTCCCTCAACAGCCAGCATTCAGGATTAATGACTCCACCATCAACCAGAAGATGGAGGACTTCGTCAAGCTTCGTAGCGTCATTGCTGCGGGAAACAAGACTCTCGAGTACAGACTCAAGTGGGTGAAGATGTTGATCTCCTCCACCAACTATAAGCTCTATGCCTACGTCAACATCAAGGGAGAGCCGATTTCTCCAGAGCAGGTAAGCTACAACAAGTCTTTGTTTGTCAAGTCGTCGGTCACCCACCTCTTAAAGCTCTTGAAGGAATATGAAAGCGGTAAAGGAAAGGATACAGACGTCGAGGAAGAAGTCTACTACATCTACGCTTGTTTGTTGAAGCAGGACTACAAGACCTTGTACAACCAGGACTTTGGTATCCCTAAGGATATTGAGAGAGCCATCTCTTACTTCGAAAAGTGCCTTGATATGAATCCTCATAACGGAAGAGCCAGCTTCAAGTTGGCAGACATCTACGAATACGAGTTTGCTGACGAGTTTGAAAAGGCCCTCAGTTTCTACAGAGAGTCCGCCAAGGTCGGCTACAACAGAGCTATCTATAAGGTTGCTCTCCTCTACTTGAACGTTCCAGAAATCAGATCCACCAAGTACTTCCGTTACTTGAAGGACTTGTCGACCATTGAAAGCAAGGACGTAGGCTTGGTAGATGAGGACAAAGAGGAGTTGACTGAGGTGGTTGGACTTGCTTCGTACCAATTGGGAAAAATCTACGAAGGTATCTATCTTGGAGATTTGAGCACCGACGACGAGTTTGTCCAGAAGTCATTGCACTTGGCCCCAGTGAACTACGCCAAGAGTTTGACTTACTATAACAAGTCGGCCAAATTGAACTGCTTGTTAGCTCAAGTCAAGTTGGGTACCGTCTACGAAAATGGAGAGTTGAACAGAGAAAAGAACCCAAGCAAGTCCATTCAATGGTACTTGAAGGCATCGACTTCTCCACTTTCCTTCAGAAGACACCCCGACGCTATGCTAGGCATGTCCAGATGGAGTTTGAACGGCAGTCAGGGACTCTCCAAGCACATTCCATTCCCCAACCCAGAAAGAGCACTCATGTGGGCCGACCGTGCCATCAAGGAATTCAACTCACCAGATGCGATGTTCATGATGGGAGAAATGGCAGAAATGGGTATTGCCAATTCTAATCCTCATTCGTGGTTTGTCAGAGCATACGAGATGGGTCACAGTGGAGCAGGCAGAAAATTGGGATATGAACCGGCAGTGAGAGATATACTTGCTGAAGGCATAGACGAGGATATAGAAGATGAGTTTCCTGAGGACTCTCCAGTAGAAGATGAGACAGAAATTCTGAGTCCCCCACTTTGAGGAAGCGGAACAGCCGTATAACAAGGCGACAAAAGGGGGAAAAGGTTGTTGGAACCAGGTATTTAAAAAGAAAACGAAAGGAAAAGTTTCATTAACGTCATATTTATAAATTTCATAGTGCCATCACTATTTCAGTACTACATTGTATATGAATTCATAATTAATTTTATAAACTAGTCATTTAGGAGAGTGTTGTAGATTGGGGATATGGTGTAGATATTGTATTCTTTCGTGTTGTTATACTTTCCATGGCAACACTGGGGTCCGCTGGTATTCATTTGTATTTCCCGAAATTATAGGAATAATCTCTCTAGCAGTTTCCTTTTGACTATAAGAACTGTTAAATCTTTCTCTCTATTGCACTCCAGTCTACTCTATCATCTACTAAACACAAGCTAATCAACCAATTCGTATTATAATATTATCGCTTCCAATGTGTGCAAAGAACATATAACCTTACACTCCAATGGCATAAGCAACTCACAGGCATCTGTTAATACTCCTACTGTATTTCATTTGCTGATTTTGGTAGCAGTCTACGTTTAAGTGGTCACGACCTGCTTGGCATACGTCTGTTTACCATTATCTACTCTTTGACATGCTCTTCCCATTACTTCAATTGATGCAAATTCTATAATCTTAGACTCCTAGGGCAGAAGCACTCGTAGCCTTTCTTCTTCTTTATTCCTGACGAAGCTAGTCGTAAAATATCACCCTTTCCATCCCACAACTACTCAACCTGCCCTGTTACACCCCCATCATTCTCCGTCCAGCTCCACGTCCACAACACCTAGCTTCAATTAGATGCAAAAAACCATACAATCAAACACTGCTACCATATAACATTGTACAACCACATTTTGCACTCTTACCACTATATTCTCCTCTAAAACTCTACACCATCCCGCACCACTCCACTCACCCCATCTACCACCCATCCACTCTTCTTCCTTCCACCTCTTCTTCATCTCTACTCCGCCCCAATGGATGCAAAAAACCACAGCTTATACCTGCGACATTATTCCGGTCTCCGACATGATGTCGCTCATCGTAAAATGTCGCACGGTAGCTTATTTCCCTTTTTGGCTACATCCGTGCCGCAGTAGTTCTACTCCATGAGATAAGCTCGATTAAATAATTTCGAGTTTATAGGTCGATGATTCAGGTTAAAGGCACCAGATTGTTTCGTGAGAAAGCCAAAAGTATCCCATTCAAGCCTAGCTGCAGTGGTATCGATTTTCCTCGGCGTAAATCGTGTTATTTGGACTATATCTTCCATAGTTAACGGTTTTTCACTGTTTAAAACTATAGGAACACGCAGGGCATTTCTTGTTATTATCGTCTTTAGGGTATAACATTGCCGTGATTCGTGGGTGAAATTGTCCTTGATAGCATTCTGTTGATCTCGGTGTTTGATTGGAGTGGTTTTTTTTGGCATTTAATCGGAAAAATTGCTATTTCAGGCACTGTTCGTCGTGAAAGTCACCAATAAAGCATACTAAACGGACAACGGACCCATCAACAAGTTCCCATTAAACAGCACTAAAAGCAGTTGAAACG
Organism: Scheffersomyces insectosa; assembly: GCA_030572575.1. NCBI lineage: Eukaryota > Fungi > Ascomycota > Pichiomycetes > Serinales > Debaryomycetaceae > Scheffersomyces > Scheffersomyces insectosa. Next base: position 9,546 of record JAJMAO010000044.1, read on the forward strand.
GAATAAATACAGCTTAAAATAGCTCGCAGTATTCAACAATCACATTTTCTGTGTTTTCTTCCATGTCTGCGCCACTCAACATCGTTCAACCATCGACGTCGCCGTCGTCCAGAGGAAGTCAACCATCTTCGAGAAGAAGGTCCATTGCTCTTCTCACAAGGTCGCCAATATACTCGCCAATTCCGGTGCCACACTCGCCCAATAGAGGCAACTCGGCTTCCAACTCATACGTGGCAAATTCCACGTTTCTCCGAGCTCAGGACGTCACTATCCATGACAATGAAGACGCAATAGACACCCAGTCGTCCAACGGTTCTTCAACAACGAATTTGGTTCAAGACGCCAGTCCTGTTGTTCGTATTCTTCCTTCTGACAATGCAGACGTTGACTTCTCTGCGGGAATCGACGACCCTAAACTTCTCGAGCTGGTGGCAGAAATCTTACCTCATGACGACTCTTTGAAGTCGGAAGGTGCTGATATCACCAGAGACTTATATAAGCTAGGGCAGGAAGCTGCAAGATCTAGCTCTCGAACTCCTAGTTTGAGGAGAGCCAAGAGTTACTCTTCTATGGATGCAAACAACGCTAGAGAAAGAAGAGAAAGTGCCAGTTCGTTCAATGTCCCTGGTGGTTTCAGAAGAGAGTTCATTCTTCAACAAAGCATTAGTAACAACAACAAGGGATTCAACAAAGAGTTATTAAGAACCAAAACACCAAACTTCTTGACCAGAAACTTTGTGGAATTCCTCAGTATCTACGGCCATTTTGCAGGTGAAGATCTTGAAGATGAAGACGCTATTGCCTGCCATTACAAAGCATTCCATCCCTTCAAGCACCATGGAGACGAAGAGTCGTTGCCGTTATTGGCTAGAGAAAGAGAACAAGAAGGAAATGACTTTATCAATCCAAAGGGAACTGCTACAGATAAAAAGGCTTACTTCCTTCTTCTCAAAGCGTTCGTTGGAACTGGTGTTTTGTTCTTGCCAAAAGCTTTCTCGAATGGAGGTCTTCTTTTCTCTATTGTGACTCTTCTTTTCTTCGGGGTATTATCTCTTTGGTGTTATCTCACATTGGTCTACTCAAAGATCGCAACAAAAGTATCCAGTTTCGCCGAATTAGGCTTGAAGCTCTATGGAAATTGGCTACAAAGACTCATTTTATTCTCGATTGTGATCTCCCAGATTGGTTTCGTAGCTGCTTATATTGTCTTCACATCGGAGAACTTGAGAGCGTTTCTCAGCACAGTGACAGGCTATGATACTTCCGAATTCGACATAGTTTGGTTCATTATCGTCCAAGTTATAGTCCTTGTCCCATTATCTTTGGTGAGAGATATTACCAAGCTCTCGCTTCTGGCCGTTTTGGCCAATCTCTTCATCCTCGTTGGACTTGTCACCATTCTCTATTATATCTTTTATGAATGGCTTGTGACCAATAAGGGAGTTCTCGGTAATGAAATTGAGTACTTCTTCAACGAAAGCGAGTTCTCGCTCTTTATTGGTGTTGCCATCTTTGCATTCGAAGGAATTGGGCTTATCATTCCTATCCAGGAGTCCATGGTTTATCCAAACCATTTCCCCAAGGTTCTTTGCCAAGTCATAGCCACCATCTCCACGATTTTTGTTGCTATGGGAACCTTGGGTTACCTTACTTTCGGTAGAGAGATACAGACGGTTATCATATTGAACTTACCCCAGAAGTCTCCAATGGTTGTGGTGATCCAATTGTTATACTCGTTTGCTATCCTTCTCTCTACTCCTTTGCAGTTGTTTCCGGCTATCCGGTTGCTCGAGTCCAAGCTCTTCTTCACTAGTGGAAAGTACTCGACTCGAATCAAGTGGATGAAGAACTTGTTCAGATTCATTTTCGTATCCTTAGTGGCATACGTAGCGTTCATTGGTGGGCAGAACTTGGACAAGTTTGTTTCCTTTGTCGGTTGTTTTGCTTGTATCCCATTGGTGTATATGTACCCTCCGATCTTGCACTTGAAGAGTTGCTGTAATATTGAAGAAGGAATGGAAGAAGAAGAGAAGAAAAAGAGATACTGGTTGGGGATTTTGGACTACATCTTGGTGGTTATTGGTGGAGTAGCCATGGTGTATACGACCTATGATATCTTGGCCCATTGAGGGGGAAGAATGGCATTTTATCAGCATGAAGTTGTTTGTTGAGAGAGGTTACTGGAAGGCGAGTTTACAGTGTGCATCATATGAATAAGAAACAGAATAAGGGAAACAACGAAACATTGAGTTCTTCCCTGTCAAACACAACTGGTGAAGTCAATGGTTTCTCTTGCTGGCCATCCATCATCCTAATAATAATAATAATAATAATAATAATAATAATAATAGTAATAATTAAATCATATCATATCATATCATAACTTATCATGACATGACTTGGTCATTATGAAGTATCATACTGGCAATAGTTATCATTCAATATACGAAAAGTTCTTGAAATCTTCTGTGTAACACTTAACCTCTTACCAGGCCATAGACGAATTACAGTCAACTGTCAATTGTAATGGTCCTTTCATGATTTTAGAAACAAGAGAAGGAAAGTTAACTTATTCTCGTCATTCTTCTTCTGTTGATGCCAAATGATTCTTTATACTTCTACAATTGCTAGTATCTTTCTTTCCTACTTTGTCTGTTTCTTTGTTTGTTTTATTCATTATCTAATTACATATGCTGTATCTTCTTTCCTCTTTCCTCCAAATTCTTCTCCTAATCATCTCCAAAAACGTCCTTCAAATACACTCTTGCATCGTGAACGGCCTTCTCCAACGCAATATTGGCTTCGGAGATTCCGCTATTCACCTCCCTCTTCACATTCTGGTAGTTCTCCGTTACCAATTCGTTCTTCTTCTGGTGAAACTCTGGGAAAGTCTCCTTCTCGTATGAATCGTACTTCTGCGAAAGCGTGTCAAACGTCTTAGGCATGTAATAGTTGAGAGCAACTCCGCCAAAAAGCACAGGAGTGACAAAGCGCAATGGCAACGATCTTCTGCTGACCAAAATTGAGCCAGTCAACAGAGCGGTCAAGATGTAAATGATGTTAGGCAACACTGGTTCGTGGATAACAGACACCACTTCATTGGAAATGGTACTGACCTCGTTGACGAATGCAGACTTTTGCGTGCCCAATTCCGCACCGTAGATCGAGAGCTTGTCGTGGAGGAACAACCTGAGCTTGTTGGAGTATTGTTCCAAGAAGGGTGTTGTTCTAACGCCCATTCCTTCTACAAACGAGATGTTTCCATGTGCCGATTCCTTTGCCTTCAATTCCTCGCTAATCTCGGCATTATACCCCGGTTTGTTTATCACCAACTCGTCTTCCTCGTAGAACGATCTTCTGGCCATGGTGTAGTGCAATTTCAGGTCGATAACTAGCCAATAAGCTCTTCAAATACTGCCTTATCCACCAACTTTCCACCGTTTGAATTGCAAATTTCGGGTTTTTTTTGGTTTCGATATTGCTGGTGGTTTTGTGTAACTTTGTCAAGTGAGCCAATCACGTGGAGAGATGATTACGTCAGTGCTTATGTCATTCTGGCTGGTATGGATGAAGTATTAGAGAGTAGATGGAGTAGATGGAATTGATGAAGTTCTATGCATTATGGGCAGAGGGGAGGTCATGGTGGGTGTAAGTAGGTGGTATGTGTGGATTTGAGGTGGTTTTTGTGGTTTTGTTTTGGTATTGGTGGTGTCGATTCGCTGTATTCTCGGTAGTAGTTAGTTAGTAATACATAGTGTGAGATAAGTGTACGGGAAAGAAAGGTGAAAACGGGTTGATTAAAGAAAGGCTAGCTAGAAAATGGTGTATGGTATTTGGAGCTATATCTTCATGTTTCAGCTTCCCGTTTTTTCTACGAATTGGGCTCCCCTGTTGTCTCATTATGCTTAGCCTCTTGGTCAAGAGGAAATGGCTGCGAAAAAGGTGATAATACGGGACATCTCTTTCCTTGCAATCGAATAGACACCCAGTAAGAGTGAAATTTGGGATGTGTCCATAAGATACAACGGCTTACCTATTAAATTCGGGTGAAAAAGGTATAAATTTCTCTATAACCGGGCTGATTGCATGCACTGATTTCTATCTTTCCACCCATTGAAGGCTGTAAACTAAACCACTATATTCTGACTCCACAACTCATCTACATTTCGCTCCATAGCTTATCTACATTCACGCCTTGTTTAAGACTTCCACTAATGGAAACTAAAATACATTGCATTGTAGAAGAGAGGATTAACCTCCTCTTCTGGTTGATAAAAATTAGTAAAGCAGTAAACTGAAAGCAATCAGAAAACGTATGGGCTTCTCGTCCATCCCATGTTACTTCCAACATGAAGATTTCCCTCGAAATACCATCCGTCCATAATAAAAGTACAAGGAATTAAATAAATATTATTACTACTACCCAATCATCCCTTTTTGGAAAATATACCCTTTTTCTTCTTTCTCTCCAATCCAGCCTTGTTAGAGCTAGAGATGTTGCCCAAAGGTTTTAAACCAGCATCCACAGCAGGAACAGGAATCAGCACCTTGTCGTTCTCGTTACTACTTTCGCTCGTCTTTGGGGTGTCATTGGTGTTTGTGGAAGAATTACTCGAGGCAGATCCGTTCAACAATGGTGGTTGCAAATACTGCAGCGATTGAGATGGTGGCATCGATCCTCCAGTGTTATTCACGTTGAGATTGTTCATTTGACCGTTTAAACCATTCACATGGCTCACTGACTTTCTGGCGGGGTTTTGCATAGTGGGAAACTGACCAGGACCCATGGATCTGTGCTTAGGAGGTTGGCCAGGCATTGGCATACCACCACGTCCACCCATGTCCAAGCCATCAAGATTTCCACTCATTGGAAATGCTGAACGGCGGTTCTGCTTCTTCGGGTGTGCCTTGAATCTTTGCTCTAACATTGGATCAATTGGAGCGGCGTTATTAAAGCTGTTATGGGAATGCTGCTGCGGGTACATTGGTTGCGGTTGCTGTCCACCATCAAAGTACGAGTTAACAGAGTTGGGAATAGAGCTGACTCTTCTTGGAGGCTGCTGCTGGTTATAATACCCGTTTGGCTGTTGGTATCTCATGGAAGCATTAGAGTTGGCCCTCAAGTTTGGAGGTAATGCATTTTGAGGCAAGCCGTTAGGAGGCAAGCCATGAGGTGGTTGCTGATCCAATGGCGACTGTTGATATCCATTTGGTACGTACTGTGGGCCATTATTGTATTGATTAAACTGTTGCTGTTGTTGTTGAGGATAGTATGGCTGCTTTTGTGGTTGGTGGGTGTCTACATACATCTGAGGCTGTTGCTGTTGAGGAGGAATACCATAGTTACTTTGGTCGTCTTGAGAACTGGCCATTTCACGACGAAGCAAGAGCTGCTCTCTCTTACGTAATTCCATTTCCTTCTGCAAGAGGTGCTGTGGAAGATCGCCGTTAACCAACTTGACATCTTGTTCCTGGTCTACGTACTCTCCATTAAGGGCAGCTCCATACAATGCGATTTCGGTCAAGTCATCCAAATCAGGTTGGATCGACTCTCTGTTGTTGACAGGTGGCTGTCTTTGATCTACAGAGCCATTTCTATCCTTTGGCATTTGGTTATCATAAGGCTGTGGCTGCATCTGTGGTTGAAATTGCTGTTTCTGGAGAATTTGGGCCTGTTGCTCTTGTTGAGCTTTTAATTGTTCTTTTAATTGCTCCTTTTGCAGATCTTGCTGTTGCTGTAATTGTTCTAATTGTTGTTGATGCTGTTGCTTTTGCTGCTGGATACTCTGTTGGTAACTCAGCTGTTGCTGCTGATGCTTATAGTCCAATTCTTTCCTCTTTTGATCAAACTCCATATCCATTTCTCTGGATCTTTGGGAATGAGCACTCTGTAAGTTTCTCAACGAAGACTCAAGCTCAGCCACTTGTGCAGATAAACTCTTGACGTTCATCTGGTTATTGGTGACGTCACTGTCCAATTGAGCCTTCCTGGTTTCGACTTCTCTGATGGCTTCATCCAATTTGTTCTTTTGCGCCAATTTCTTACTGATATCTTGGTCCAAATATCCGTTGGAAGACAGCCCATTTTTGCCTGAATGAGCACCCTTTCTAGAGAAGAAAATTGAATCGTCAGTATTGATCTTGGCGTATTGGCACATGGTTGAGTACAAGTTCTCCAAATATGGGGTTCTGATACCATTATCATCGGCCAATAAGATCGGCTGTAACAAGAGCAAATCCACTTCCAAGTCGAATTTATTATAGAAGTTGTAGAAGAACTGGTTAGAGTTCATGTAGCTTTTGTTGCTGGAAGTCTTTGGGTAGTAACTGGTCCAGTTCGCAGCCAAATTAGCTTCATTCTCAAAGCCTTTGACAAGCTTACAGTCCATTTTCTTGATGATCTTGAACAATTCGTTGATAATACCGGTAACCAATGGCTTGCACAAAATCTGGCTATCCAATTGCTCTGGGAATTCGAACTCAAAGATAACAGATAGCGGATTGAAGAGAATACGAGGTAATGCTAATTTCCACTGGTAGGTCACGAATTCCTTTGGATTCAAAGACTTCAAGAGCGAGATGTGGTTACCTGAGTCCAGCTGGACCGTTTGGAGCAACTTGTATACCCGCTGGAAGTTGGCATTTCCACTGATTCTGTTTGACCCCAGAGAAGTACCCAAGTAGATTCTTGTGTCCTTGTTACGGATCGTATGATAGTACTTGTTGGCATCGACTTGTCTGATGTCACTTTCGTTCATAATGGACAAGATGCACAAGTTGCTTTTCTTGGAAAGCGACAAGTGGATGAAAGGCTCCAAGTTAACGTAACCTGTACTCTCGACGAGGATGACAGCGTCGTCTTGAAGGTATGGAGCGATGTCAGAACATACTTTCTGGAACTCTTGGAGAGAAGAGCAACTCAAGATCACAATATCGAACTCGTGCGTTCTTGGGACCTCCTTGACTGCTTTGTAGGCATGCTGGGGTCTGTATTGGATGTTACTACCAAAGCTGGACGATTGCCAGGAGACGGGAGCGTTCGGGCTTGAAGATGGGTTAACGGAGGTGACATCTACGGTCTTAGTTTCGAAGAAACGCCATGAATAAAAGGCGATATTAGGGTTCGAACCTACTGTGAGGAGCTGGACACGAGACATGTTGATTCTGGGAGTTTTAGTATGAGTTTAACAGCTTTTGGCTGGTGGAGATGTGAATTATAAGCGAGTGAAAGGGAATGTCAGTATTAGTGACAGACGACTTGGTTGTTTGAGGACTAATCAACTCTACGATGATTTGGATGGACCTGCGATGGTTGCGTGATGGTTGTTTCACAGTTTGAGCCGTTTTCTAGCGATTTCAACTCGATTTCGTGGGCTTTTCCGAAACCTGATTTCGATGTTTAGGCTGTGATGAACAGATCAAATGGGGTGTATGACGATATAACTGGGTCGATTTCGAGGCTATTTCGTTGCAAAGCGGATGGAAATGACGGCGCGGCTTGAGGCTACGATTTGAAGTGGCTAAGGCGGCTTTCGTATCAAAACTGGCGTCAAACAGCGGTTCTTTTGCCTTCTTTGCGGTGCTCTGTACTACGACAACACGTCAGATTCAGACACTGCAACACTTGAAATCCGTGCTAAAGTCCCGGTTCCAACTGGATAAGAAGACGGTTGGTGAGGTGGAGTACGCGAAGTATGCTTTTCGGCCGTTCTGGTCTCGTACTTACACGGAGGCACTGGTAGAGAAGAGATCAGCTAGAAGTGCCACTAGAAGAACGAGTGCGGTTGGTTACTGTTTTCTGTTAAGGGGAAGCTCGCCAGAAAATAGCGAGGAATGTGAGGGAAGAGAGGGAATTGGGACAAAAAAGAGTGAGAAAAGCGAGAAAAGAGTGGGAATAGAAAGAATTGGTCGAGAGAAAAGAGTTTTCAGTGAGAGAATTGGGAGGGACGAAAAAGAGTTTTCAGCGACGAAACAGAGAGGCAGTGCGGTGGAGGAAAGCTAGAGGAGTGAGAGCAACGTGAGAGGAAGGTGACAGAAACGTCAGAAACGACAATAGGAGATGGCAAACCAAATGAACAGACACAGAGCAGGAAACCCTGTGCTACTCTCTAATGGAAAGAACAAAAATAGCAACCAGGCACGCTACGGGATCGGGAATACCGTTTCTCTCTGTGTACTAATAATAGAATCGGTCGCGGCCTAGAAAATAGCGATAGCGAGACATGGATGGATGTACTCAGATACGAATGTGTAGTTAGATATGGGTTTGGCATGGTTCCTACAAGCAAACTCGGCCTCTTCCTCTTGTACTTGCTCTACGCTGTTTGCAACTCTCGCCTCCTTCGGCAACTAACATCAAATCAGTCAAACACCGCTCGTTCCCGCAACAAATTTCAAATCGACGTGTTGGCTCTCCTTGGAAACTGTCGCTAGCGGCTGCAACGAGCGCAGTGCAAGCCAACAGTAGAAAACCGCATTTACACGGAAATTAGCGGCCCCAGCAACGCTGCTTCCGGCTACCTGGTGCCGTATTCTTGCTGTTTCCATGTTGTTTCGAAATTCTTGCCCCCACGGGCTGTGTCAGATGGCCGGTAACTCTCCAACTTTGCACAAATCAGGCTCTTCCCCATCCTCCACTCCCTCACCGTACCACCGCTGCTGCGTCTCACGTCGTGGTGGACGTGCCTGTGACACACTTTTTGCTCGATTGGGCCGCCAGACGTCGTTTTAGTGGGGCGTTGAGGGGTGCGCGTCGCTCGAATTCGGCACCGCGACGCTTTGCGGCAGTGCCAACAACTCGGATATCTACTGCGGCACGGGTGTCTTCTCCAGTACGGGCAGATTGTACTTGGATCAATGGTTGGATGATGGATGGTGGTAGGCTTAAGATGGCGTTTCCACATCGGCATGGGCTTAGAAGTCGAAATTGCTGTTTCACCAGGGGAGCTGAAGGGCATCCGGAGATTCCCACGATTTGGCGATCTCGTAAAGCCGCTATTTCCAGGCTGGCTTGGATCCATAGGCTTCCCATTAGCGGACCAGGAAGTGAAAATTTCTACAATTAAAGGTCCAGCATCGTTTGGGAGCTTCGGTGGTGAATGGCAGGCAGAAATGGCGGAAACGATGGAGAAAACATGCTTGCTACAGCAAGCCGAAAAGAGGTGGTTTTGCTGAGAACTGCCCCTCTCCCATTGTTTCCCTGCTCAATAAATCACACGAGAAATCACTGGATTGGAGACCTTCCGAATAACCCGATTCAGTAAAGTCGAAACCTTCCAAGGCATATGCACATTTCACCTTCGGGGCATTCTTTCTTCGGCTACGGGTGTGTTCCTTGATTTGTCTCGAAGAGGGAACGAAGCAATGTGTCACGGGTGGAATTCTCGTAACCATGTGGTGCTAACGTTGAATGGGCATTGTAGCGTTGAAAGGTATTATAGATGGCATTGTAGAGTTGAAGAGGTACTGAAAGAGGCATTGCAAATGGATCTCTGTTTCAGGTTGAATTGTGGGATCTTGAGCGATGCAAAATGGAGTTGTTATTATTCCAAGAAGATGTACTTCGGTAGTTGGTAGTTGGTTCTGAAGGTCTTACGTCATATTAAATGGTGTAATATGTATAGACTGGTGTCTTCGATACTAGTTTATATACTACACGTACTCTCTCACATAGTCCACTTACTTTTTCAATACTGTATCACAAACTCTTTCAATACTGTTATGCTTTACTCTACCACACCTCAATAGCTTCCCCGTCAGTGCTCTCAACATCCAGATGGTCTTGCAACTTGCCAGATCCAGCAATTCTCTCCAAGATTCAAATGCCACCCCATGCCAATTGTTATTCCCGTTTTGGTCGGTGTTTGGATTGGGAAGAGTTTGTGTTGTTTTGGTGGTACGTGTTAGGGGTGGAGGTTAACGGGATTGGGGCTTACGGAGGTTGGTGATATTGTGTTAGTGAGTTGTTTGTTAGTGTATGTTATTGTTGTCATTATCTCTCGTTGGTTTATTTGTCGGTTTATTGTGTGCTCATCTACTGCTATGTTTGTCTTCTTGTGCTACTTGTACGTTATCTAGTCATCTTCTTGTATATCTATCTTCTAGTACTTTCTACTTGTACTCATCTACTTGTATATCTCTATTGATACGCTTATCCCACCTTTATCTATTTATCAACTTGTTTGCCATGTTTATCTACTTGTTTGCCTTAACTCTCTCGTGCTCATCTTGCTCATCTCTCTATATACCCTCAAACCATCACTGTGTATACTGTGTAGCGGTGATCCTGATTTCTCATGTTCTGATGTCCTGGTGTTTGGCGACCTTGGTTATTATGCTATTATATACCCATATCATCAAAAACCAACATATATCTTCCATCTGGATGTTTAACCACCATTCACCACTTCGTTCTTTTCTCATCTCATCGCATCGCATCTCATCGCATCTCATCGCATCTCATCTCTCTTACCACATCTCCCAATAACCACCCATCACTCCTCTCTCCTAATGACTTCTCCTCTGCGACATCGTCACTACTAGCCATCAACAACACGTCTCCTCGGTAACTAAAATGTCGCCCTCGTCTGTGTCGTTGGTGTCCATTCGTTGATTGAAAAATTTTGGTGATACTCTTCTTTCTAAACTTTCTTCTTCTTCTTCTCTGTAAGCCATTCCAGCGGCGTCGTTATTTATCGTTCAGTATAATTAACTTGATAGCTGTTGGTATCCGTCGCCATCAATGCAAATTCCGTTCTGCCTTGTGCAGACGGAGTTACGATTGTGGAGACACCTTGATACTACGATGGTTTATAGATCAAATTCTGTTTAGGGTGTATCTCCGGTTGATGAGTAAACACGCTGACTCTTTCGGTCATTATCCCTGCAACATTCCGTGTAGCATGTAGAGCTGGTTTCGTTGAATACTGTTATGAAACGTAGACAATGATATAGTTGTGTTTTCTGATAGGGCCTGTTTATTCCACTTGGGAGGCTTGTGTTCGACAGCTGGTGGCTGACTTCAGCTGGTCTAGAAGATTAAACTCCGATTCTGGCATTTCAAGGTTGGATTCTTACACCGTGTGCGTCGATCTCTTTCGTCTACCTATCCAACCTAATTGATATGGACGAGATATCTTTCTCTATGGACCCAATTCTCTCTTTTAGCCCCAATTTTTTACCTATTCAAGTCTGATTTTGGTCAATCTGATTTCTGTAACCACTTTAGCTCGTATCTATTTCCCTTGTCGTTAATATTCGCCGATCGCTGTTGTCCACTACACTTACCAAACTTACCATTACTCTTGTCTACCACACTCGCCCATTACCTGGTGTTTTATAAATCTGTCACCACCTACACCATATCTTCCCACATTCTTCAGACTACCCGTGTCTCCACACTTTTCCATTACCAAACCTACCATTTCTACTACATTTCTCCATTACCTCGTCTAACAACCACCACCAACATCATCTCATCCCAGACTTCTCGGACTTTTCCTTCACTTCTCCGACCATACGCGTTTTCCAAATTTCACATTTATCGATTTCTCCATAGTTGAGATAAGATATCACCGATTGATCTATCTTCTTCTCCGCCAATTGTAGCTTCTCTGTTTCTCTCGCATCGTTTCCTCGGTCAAAATGACTCGTGGACAGCTTATACTCATCGAGGGGTTGGATAGAACCGGAAAATCCACCCAATCTGCTATCATTGCTGGCAAGCTTGTTAAGTCCAAATTGATGAAGTTTCCCGATAGAACCACCAAGATCGGAGGAATTATCAACGAATACTTGACCGACTCGAGCTTCCAATTGAGTGACCAGTCGGCCCATTTGCTCTTCCTGGCCAACAGATGGGAATTGAACAATCACATCATAGATCTTTTGAATCAGGGCCATTTCATCGTTCTCGATAGATACATCTATTCTGGAATAGCGTACTCTCTAGCCAAGTACGAATACTCGAAATCGGCTCAGAGTACGGGGACCAAATCTGCAGCAATAGCATCCACAACGGCCTCAGAGCAAATGGGCGATGTGGAATGGCTATACAGCCCTGATAAGGGTTTGCCCAAACCGGACTTGACGATGTTCTTGACCATGGATTTGGAAGAATTGGGAAATCGAAAAGGATGGGGTGACGAGAGATATGAGCTCCAAGAGTTCCAGAAAGTCGTCAAAAATAGCTTTATGAGAGTGCTACACCACGAGGAGGATGACTCTGTGGAAGTGGTGGACGTTAACGGTAAGGGAATTGAAGCAGTTACTGAGTTGATCTGGGATTTAATTCAGAAGAAGGGGGTTAATGAACTCACCGACAAGCCAATCGAGAAATTGAAGTGATGGCGAGGAGAAACGGTGGGCCGATAGAAGGATGAACCTTGGCTAATTGATTCATGGCATTGCCGGAGCACAAGTATGAACAGCAACTAATTTATAGAACACATCATATATGAATGAAACGCACATTCCACTGAATGCTATATCATGAATGGACCGGTTTGACTACTTGACCATGCAACACACTTAATTAATAGCCCATTATATAGAGTGAAGCAGATATAACCCTACACGTCTGACTGTTACTCAGTGACATTGTTCCTAATATTATCATAATGATAATCAACTGTAAATCGTAGAATGCGTTAATATTGTACAACAATAAAACTAGGTATATATAATAGAACTATATCCAATGAGTCTATCGTCGTGTCTCTTTCTTCCTTCCCCTTCTTTCCTCCTTCGGCCCTCCTTTTTCAAGTTTCTTCTTTTATACTTCTATATCATAGCCTCCTTCCTAGTCCAACTTATCCAAATATGCCAACCGATCCAAGATCTTCTGTTTCAGGATCTCCTGGATCTCTCCCCCGAGGTATATCTCGTCCACAATGTTATACAACTTGTAGAAGTTAAACACCATATCCAACTCGCAGACGTTGTTGAAGTATACGTCCAAGATCTCCACCAAAAAATGCAATGACTCCAAATAACTCAATTCGCTATCGATAAGGTCTATCGACGATATGAAGTAAAGACCTGCGTACCGTCTATACACAAGCTTGTTCAGCTGGTATTCTACGAAGTTCGACTGGTGTCTTGAGTCTCGTGAACTGATCAACCGGTGGATCTCCAGCACAAACCGCTGCTTATCCTGAAGTGTGTAGTTGTTGTTGAACCACTTGGCCAAGCGAGTTTTGCCCTGCCTGTTGAGCACTAGTATGAAGTGAATTGACATTGCAGATCAATACGAAATATAAATATCAACCCAATGAACCGTATTTATCACTATATCAATGGTTATGTACGAATCAAATATACCACAAGAAGGTCAATCTAACTATTGATCCAGTAACTCTACACAAAATCTAAAACGACGAGCAGTACCTCACAAAGCCAAAAAACACAGCTATCCAATTTCTACGAACTCAATTGAACTCTAAAGCCCCAAAAACTAAACAACTTCTCCATAAACTTATATATTTCACTATACGGGTTGAATATTTGATGTTGTGTGCGAGTTCCGGCCGTGCCATTTGTTCCCGTGTCATATAGCACGTGAACTGACCCCGGACTCCATACCATTTTCTTTGTCAGCATTAGACTCCTCCTCGACTACCATACGTCATTTGCGACACTAGATATTTCACAGCTAAATGAACCACGTCTTCTTCCTCTATTCCACGCCAATTGAAACCTGTTGCCCTCCAAAATGAGCTACAATCCCAACGAGGACCTGGACGACGAGGAGAAGAAACTGTACCAGCAATATGAGATCAAAGACGGAATTATCTTCCTCATAGAGGTCTCCCCAGACCTACTTGCTCCGCGTAAAGGTCTTAGCAATAAGTCCAAGCTCTACGAAATCTTAACCAGCATCAACGAACTCATGTCAGACTTGATTATCACGCAGCGAAATACTGGTGTGGGGATATACTTGTACAATTGTGAGCTTTCTCCGACATTGAAATCCATGAAATCGGCTCCAGGTTTCCATCGTTTGTTCCGATTGAGTTTCCTTAATTTGACCAACATGAAGCACTTGAACGACTTGCTATCGGACGATAATTCCAGCGTGAGACCGCTCGATTACTACTTCAAGTACTCTAAACCATCGGAATCCGAGAATTTGCCGGTTGTTTTCAACAAAATCCTCGACGAATTGATCAACAGAAAGGAATTCAATCGTAAGAAAGTCATTTGGTTGACAACTAATGACGAACCATACACCCAAAGGGCTACTAAAGAAGCGCTTTGGAGAATAATCAATGACTACTACGCGCATGACTTCTTCATTCGTCCGATATTTCTCTCGAAGGATTCCTCTCAGTTCGATATGACGCGATTCAGAGACATCTTTCTTAATACGAATTATCTAAATTTGAACAAAAACGAAATAGCTAAAGATGGACAGGATCCAGATGGTGCCGATAATGAGGAAGGGACGGGTGGCTTCAACAATGGAAAGTACAAATTCAGGGGATTCCACAAGGACTCATCGATTTTCCAGAAGACTGTCGTTGACGATGAGATCAAAAAGAGTATATTCAGAGCAAGAGAAGTAAAGCGTATACAGTTCGCTTGTGATATAATATTGAGTGATGGAGGAAAGGTGGGAGGAAACTTAGGGTGCTCGGTAAAGGGTTATACTATATGCTCACATGAAAAGTACAAGCGAGACTTGTTGTTGTACACTAAGGGAGAGACATTGAAAAGGGTATTCACTGACTCCAATCTTGTCAATGCCAATACGAACGAACCCATAGTAGAGAAAGAGAATGAGTTGAAAGATGGAGATGATCCGAACGAGGTTGAACAGCAAACACAAAGTACGACTTGTAAAGGTCATTTATTGGCCGGTGGAGAGATTGTTTTCTTAAAAGATGAGATTGTTCAGTTCATGACGAACTATGCGTTCGACCACACTCCAGAGAGCAGCATGTCGGAAGTTGCTGACGGCGAAGAAGGAGAAAACGACAATGATGCCGAAGATGATGAAGGAAAGAGAACTGAAGACGTTACATTCACACTTCCGCCATATTTGAAATTGCTAGGCTTCCGAAGCTTGGACAGATTCAATTCTTCTTACAACTCTCAGCCGCCAATGTTTGTTACACCTGACTTGAGTGATGGCCAGCAAACACTGTCTACCAAGGGCGGCTTTCAGAGTTCATTCACGACGTTTTCCTCGTTATATCAGTCTTGTGTCAAGCTCAAGAAATATGGTGTTCTCTTTGGTTGTATAAGAAAAAATGCTCGACCAAGCATGTGGGCATTGTATCCTACACGAGTGGACAGTTCATCAAGGAACATAAAGGGAGAATATGATTTCCCTGAGGGCTTCTTATTGATAAAATTGCCATTTTTGGATGACATCCGTTGTTTGCCTAATCATTTCATTCATTACAAGGAAAACCGATTTACTAATGATGAAGATAACTTATGCGCTGATGATGAAATCGTTGCTGATTTGAAGGAACTCTTCCGGGATTTCTATTATGAGAGCTATAATCCTGATGACTTCCCAAATCCGTCCTTGAACTACTTCTATAAGATCATCAAGCATGAATTATTGCAGATCGAGCTTTCGGAAGACGATAAAAAATTAGTGAACAACGATCAGACTGCTAAAAAATTGGACTATTTGAAGGAGTATATCCATAGTGATGAAAACAGGTTAAACCGAATTAAAAAGATCAACTACAGATTACAGGATATTGAGGAAAGAGCTCCAAAGAGAGCTTTGGAAGACGACAAGTCTAGCAAACCACCTGCCAAAAAGGCTGCTACAGCGCCAGAGTTGGACGAAGGTGCTGTCTTGGTGGCATGGAAGAACGATGAGTGGCACCAGTTCACTGTACCCCAGTTGAGAGGGTTCCAGAAGAAGTACAAGGATCAGATCAAATCGGCCACAAAGAAACAGGATTTGATAGATAATATCAAGGCTTTCTTGGATTCTAGGGAGCACTAGTCTGTGGACTTCTTCAAGAATATCCTAGTAAGAATAGGAGCTAATGTGTGTGATACTAGTATGTATGTAGTATAGTTAACGAATTTTTTTGCACCTAAAATGGCGAAAAGCACGAGACCGTGGAATCTGCGTATTTTTCTAATCCTACACCGATATGTCCAGAGATCTCGGAGTAGCATAGAGCCAAGCATCCGACCTGAGAGAGTTAATATTAATGCTTTAAAGAGTAACACAACGCAGGTAGCAGGGAATATTCAGGTCCGGAAGTGGTCCATTCTGTGCAAACGCAACGAGATTGAATGTTTTTCAGTTCAAACACCGATATATCCAGCGGTCATCCGTGTAACATAGGGCAAAGCATCGTAGCTGAGAGAGTATATTTTAGATTAGCAGACGGCTATAAATTCGTTATCTCCACTCCGCCGCCGTGGCGTTGTTATCGTGGGCCGAGTCCCAGTTTCACTCTCTATGTATCTTACCTTTCTATCTAGTTTCGAAGTATTCTCTGTAATGCCCTTCGATTGTAATGCACTCAATGCAGATTTTCACGATTTTCGAAGCACACGGTGGATTTTCAGCTGAGTCAGGTCTTTTCTACGGACAGCCATTGGGCGTCCTGATCCGACCAGCTGCTCTGTTACATAAAATCATTGCAAATCCTTCATCCCGCATGAGTTGGGTGTGTTTGTGTTTCCACATCAAACCAATGAAAAGCGACAAATAGTAAGCATACGTCTGAAAAAGCGCCCAAAAGGGATTCAGTTACGAGAAGAGGAGTCGAGATGGACCGAGTTACGACTTCCATAATAATGCGAAATTGGGTTCACTGTAGTTCGTTCTGGTTGGCGCAGGAAGCTGGAAATAGCAATGGCCCCAGTATAGGAGTAACTCCACGTCTTCCCAGACTCTCAATGCCTGTCATTGGGGGCAATATCGTGGTGGTGGGCAACGCTACTAAAATTGCTTGTCTACGAGTATTTTATTGCTTTGCTGGATCGGATGCAAGTGTCCAGCCGGCACGAGTAATGGAACTACATCCGGCTGTAGTATCCATACGCCGTAACGAAATTGGTGAAGCTTCCGGCGAGAGTCACCCTCGGATATTCCCAATCGAGGTTAACTACCACGTCATCCGGAGGCAGCTTTCTCTCCGCCGTGAAGATCACTAATGGCATCGCTAACGACACTTATATCTGCTAATATCTGATCCCGAAGGCTGAATGCCGAGGGTTTTACCCCAATAGTTTACATCTTCGGTGACACAAATCACCACATATGTTCCCTGAACCAAACCTAATACCTTAATTCCAAAACCACCAAGACCACTAGTGCGTACCAAGAATATTCGTTCCCTCACAAAAGCTACTGGCGGACTTATCGCTGGGTCTCACCACCACCGAAAATAGAAAAAATAAATGACGGCGCGAGTTCCGGTCAAGAAAAAATAGCGGGGGAGGCATGGACAGTATCCAGGATTGGAAATAGAGAGATATACGAGATTCTGTGTTTTAGAGGATTCTGCTGTTAATAGATATATAAGGGAATTGAAATCCTGGTAAGAAACGAGTGCGGAAGACCTACGAGTCAGACCAAAAAGGCGTTGTGTTTTCGCTAGGATTTTGGTGTATTTTAGAGCGTATGTATTGTGTGGAGATAGAATGTAATGCGAGTTGTGGAGTCAGAGTGAGAGCAAGTGTCCCTTGAGTATTACAATAGCTAGTGTTACGGATTTGATATTACACGTCGGGATATGGGAATAGGCGATTTGGAGTCTAGGGCCCTGGAGAACTTCCAGAAACACGTTATTAAACCACAACAGAAGTCGGAGAAGCCGAACGGGAGTACTCCGTCTTATGAGCATTTTAATAGACTAGTCCGGACGTGTATCAGGTGAGCACAAATAGTCCGCAACCAAGATCTACTTACTATTCCAGCTTGTCCAGACATCATTAACCTAGCATTGCAGGCAATGCTAACTCGTATCTTGGCTGCTTTAAGGCAATGTTTCGATGAGAGTGTCTTCCAACACCCCACTATTTACTCATACTGTCAGATTCGACTTCGCGTGACTGTGCTCGTTAGGTCCTCCTGTGTATCATATAGCCGTCGCGTAATGACGTAGTTTTGCCGTCAACACCTAAACTCTATAAGTGTTATAGTCAGCCTTGACGTTGTTTGCGATTTGCTTATACCGGAGCAGCTAACCCCTGAGTTATATTAGTACTATCATAATATTGTTATCATATTATTATATTATTATATTTTTATTATTATTGCTCCTGTTGTACCGTTCCAATAATAATTTATTATAATCAATGACCCTCATAATATTTGCTGGGGTCATAGCGATAATAGTCACAAACTAGGTCGGATCGCCCGCAATAGTCACGATACAGCAGGGTCTGGGCGTCTACACTCAAAGGGACAACCGGGTATCACTTATCACTCAGCGAACGCCTCGTTCAGAGCAATTACTAACTGTTTATTAATAGTACACTTCATGCATAGAAGCAAGAATACTTCATATTTGCATCACGTCAAACTATAATTGTCATTTCAAAACACCATATATTCAGATTAGATTTCTGGGTAACAACTAGATCCAATACATAGAAGTGCTACAGCTTTCATATCAACATGACACACAGCATACCCGCTGGACAACCTCCAGTATATGAGCAACAATCGGCTCCAACCTACTCCAAGCAGAACGAGAAGTTACCAGCATACAAGCCATCACTAGAATTCTTTGGGCTTTCACTTATCAAATCCGAGTTTACTACACCATATCATTACAACAGTGGATCGCGCTCTTGGAAGCCAGTGATATTAGAGTTGAACTCTACACAACTTAATATTTATGCATTGAAAGCCGACAAGAAACTCTGTGACCTCATTCTCGTGTTGTACAACGAACTCAACTCATTGAATGATTTGGTCAGAGACGTCAATAACACTTACAAGAGCAATACAGATTATGACTCTTTGGCCAGAAATGAATCAGAGATAGACCTCTTCGCTGGGGATGCATATGGGGATGCTGGATTGCAGGATCAGCTGCTTATTAACAGTTCTGCTTTGTCCAAACTCAAGGCTAAGCATAGATCATACAAAGCCAATAAGTCCCTCAGCCATGACTTAACGAAGTACCACGGTCTTATGAGTGACAACCAGCTATTGTTCGAGCCAGTAACATCAGCCAAAACCTACAAGTTGTTCAAGTCAAAGTACCAGGGAGAACTCCTTGACTCCTTTACCTTGGCGAACTTACTGGTCGGAGAAGCGCCCTCGTTGAATCAAATTATCTCGGCCATGTACAAGGAAGAGAATATCAATGACAGCTCTATGACTTCCAGCTTAGTGAAGTATAAGAATGTTCTTCGCTTGAGAATAGAGTACAAGCAAATATTGCTTCAATTTTGGTCCTTCTATGGAATGATCCACTGGTTCAGAATGCTTTCAATTGGAAAAGATTTGAGTTCTCCCATAGAAAGCAGAAATATTACTAAGTTGAAGAGCATACCCTCCAGATATTCTAACAGGAATAACGCTTTGTTAGCGGCCACAGCAGCCGCTGCAAGCTACAGGAGAAGAAGCGATCCTCTCTTCGGTGAAGACGATGAGGAAGAAGCTGTGCTTGTAACTGAATTGATTCAGTTCAGTGACCCGTTTTCGACATCTCGCACAAAAATAGAATCTTCCTCTCCTGTCGCTTCTGACCTGGTCTCAACTGGCAGTATTGTATCGTCTAATGAATCAATCTTTGAAACTGAGAGAAGAGAATCGGTTGTGTCAAACAATACTTCCATACTGACTATCAGCGATGGTCCTTGTAAATATACCACCAGCATCCACAACTTCAAGTTCGTGTGTTACGACAAGTATCACACTACATTGGAGAAGCAATACATTTCAAACTGCATTCCTGACTTGAACTCCTATGACAAGTGGAGCGGAAAGAATCTTACTTTGAGCAATTACGAGCAGTTTATAAAGGGGAAGAACCAAAACGAAAATGAAGACATATTTATCAATTACGCATCTTTTATGGACATTGTCCAGTCTTACGAAAAGAAGAAACATCTGAAGAACCCCCAGAATATGTCTGGAGCTTGCAGAAATTTCATGATCCACCAACGTGGATTAGTAGGTGTTGTGTTAGAGAAGCTTGAGCCCGTTGAGAGCTAGAGGAACAAGAAAATGGTAAATGTAAAGCGAAGAAGCGGGATTTGATGATTAATGCCAACCTAAGCTACATATTGAGCAGAAGTATTTAGTTTCTATAATAGCTTTGATTAGATTAATGACATTTATGAATTACGGCCAAAGAAAGAATGGTTGCAAAACCCCACCCATTGTAAGGGTCCATTTTACGCACGGCTATGCAGCCCTTGCAAGGCACGCTGATATTCCCGGCGCTACCACGCTATTGTCTGTTTGGTTCACAATGACCTGAGATCAATGGCTGGATCAGTAGCAAACTCGTTAACTGAGGCTCTTGTGCCAGTTGTCTAAACACCAATAACCGTGAGAAACTCCACACCGTAAAAGATAACTCGCCAATTTCTTTTGTCCATCTCATCCCAAGCCCCTGTGGACACCAAGAGTCAAAAACAGCATTAAATCCACAATTCCCCATTTTTCAACAATGGCAACCCCACCAAAAGTTTCAAATCGCTATTTTCTAGCCCCACTGCAAGTGGTGACGTGGTAAGTACGGCAGTACAGCTGCCACTGTCGGGGCGACATGAGATCCGCTCTGGTTGTTTTGTCTCGTTCTGTCTCGCTGTTATCTGGTATGCTCTCTCGTTAATTGTTATTTTCAGAGATTTCGTGAAATCCAGTCCAACGTGAATTTAGAACTTTCATCGGTATACCCTTACTTTTACTTTTACGTTTACGTTAGCATTGACATTTTCATGGGTGATTTGGTTTCTATTTTCAATGTCATGTTTATGTCCTCCCATCGAATCTTAATATTTTCAATAATAATAATAATAAAAACAATGATAAGACTATATTGGAATATGACTACAGCCACCAAAACCACACCACACCCACTTCCAAATACTACATCCTATCTCTTACCTATTCTCTATTCGCTCACTCACCGACCGTCACACCTCTCGCTAATGTTTCCCCAGCCACAAGCCACGAATCCTCTTTCTCACACACTCGCACCCGAAAAAGTGAAAAAAGTGAAAAATTCGGCCAGATCAGTCGTTGTTTTTCGCCAAATTCTCCATATTCTCTGTTATTTTGCACTACTCCTCACTATTGAGCTCGCTTTTCTCTCTGTGACCACCTCGCTTGCTCCCTGTGTCCACCTCTCTGTCTACCTCACTACCTCATTGTCTACCTCGTTGTCTACCTCTCTGTCTGTGCCTCTCTCACTCTCTCACTCTCTCACTCCGTTTTCTTCTCACCTTCCACCTTCCACATTTCCTCCTCCACCTCCTCCTTCTTCCTCCACCGCACTCCCTCGCTAACACCGCCCACTGCGATTTGCTGGAACGAACTTTCTGAGACACTCACTAAATTTCTGGCTGTCAATTTGTTCATTTCTTATTTCTATTTCTAATTTCTTTCTCTTCTTCTTTCTCTTCTTCAATTCGTCACTTCCGTGTACATCTTACTCCTCCAACACCCCAAGTGTGTCTCCGTGCCTCAGTCCCAACACCTCCAAGCGAATCAGCTCTTTCATTAACCGCCGTCTCGCTCGTCTTGTCCTCTGCCGCCGAACTCACTTCCTCCTGCTGCTAATCCAAAACGACTAACCCGTTGAAATATTAGCATTGCCATTGTCTCCTCTGAAAGATAGCCCCGAAACCCGTGAGAACTCCCCCAATTCCCCATTCCTCTCCTACCATGCCTACTCCTGCTGAAATCATTGCCGCCCGTGTCAACAGCTCGCTTGACGATGCTGCCAACGGTGCTTCCGATATCAACATCGAATCGTCCGACGACTACTCTTACTCGTCGAATTCCGCTGCTCACGACGACCAGGAAACCGCCGCGTCTTCTGCTTCGGCCCGTTCCATATCCGACGAGTCTGCTTTCCCAGCTTTGGGCGGTGGTAAGAAGTCGCCTTCTGTCTCTGGTACTTCGACTCCTTCTTGGGGCCCAAGTATGAAGACTCCGATCTCTGGCTCGCCTTCCCCTGCTCTCCGTTCCAAGTCCCCTGCTACCTCTGCTCCTAAGGCTTCTAACGGTAACCGTTTCAAGGTTTCTACCATCCAAGAGGCCTTCTCTTTGGACGTCGAAGACCAATTGAACGTTGCCAGACCAGAGTTCATTAAGATCTTGACTACTGTCAAGGCTGACACCAACACTAACATCGAATGTACTACTTCTCAACATACCAAGAAGAGAACCTTCCTTATTACTGGTAAGCCTGAAGATGTTAAGACCGCTAAGCGTATTGTTATCAAGAAATTGACCAAGCCAGTCACCTCTGTGTTCACTGTTCCAGCCAAGATCAGACTGAGAATCATTGGTCCTCAAGGTAAGACCTTGAAGCCAATTATCCAGGAAAATGATGTCAAGATCGATATTGGTAACGTCGAAGAAACTCCCGACGTTTCTGACGAAAACGAAGACGAGGACGATATCTTCGCTCAGACCATCAAGATCACCATTGACGGTGATGTCGAAGGATGCAAACGTGCTAAGTCTCTTATCTTAGCTATTGTCAAGGAAGAGACCAAGAACTTAACCGCCAAAATCAAGGTTGACGAAGTTGTCAAGCCATTTGCCGGTAATGCTTTGAAATCAATTATCGCTAAGTACAGTGACTTGGACATTTCTGTTCCAGACTACAAGACTTCCAGCAGCAACATTCTTATCTCTGGTAACAGAGAACTCGCATTGCAAGCCAAGAGCGAAATCAACGATACTTTGGAAGCTCTTTCTGGAAAAATTATTGTAGAAGAGGTTCCTATTCCAAAGGTTAAGCACCAATTCTTACCTATCTCTTCCATTTTGGAAGAGGAGAACGTCTTGATCAAGTTGCCAACTGAAGGTGAAGCAAACGTCAAGTTCATTGGTGAAAAGAAAAAATTGGCTGCTGCTAAAGAAAAGGCTAGACAAACTACTTCTACATACAAAGTTGAAGTCTTGGATATGTCCAAGGCTCACAAGGGTAACTTGAAGCACGTCAAGGCAGTTGCTGCTTTGTTGAACAAGAACGGTGTCTTCAACGAGATCGCTTCTTCTCACGATGTCAGCATTAACGTTCCAAACACAAAAACTCTTTCTGATGAATCAATTGCTTCTATTCCAATTGAAATCGTCAGCAAGAATGATGATGCTGAGCAAATCAAGAATGTCAGAAAGGCTATTGTACAAGTCGTTAACAAAATCACTCCAGACCAAACTAAGGTTGTTGAAGACATCGATCCTTTCTTCCTTGCTAAGGTTCCTGAGACAATCAAGGATGTGGCCAAGCAAAACAAGGTCTCTTACGTTATCTTAGGCAAGCAAATCACCCTTTTCTCTGATGAAAAGCAGGAAGAATCAGAAGACTTCGATTTCGTCGAATCCACTGACAGTACTACTACTTTCGCTAAGGTTGATGAATCTTTGAACTCCTTGAGAGAATTGGCTAACAACCTTGAAGGTGTTGTTTTATCTGTTCCAGCCAAGGACCAATCTGTTATTTCTGGTCCAAGAGGAACAACCTTGAAGTCCATCTTGAACGATGTAGAGGCTAATTCTGTAACTGTCAAGCTCCACTCCAATGGTGAGAAAAACTCTGATGATGAAGTCTACATCCACGGTGTTAAATCTGAGGTCGCCAAGGTTAAGAAGGACATTGCAGGCGTCTTAGCTGATGCTCAAGAGTATAAGGATGGTTACAGTGCTACTGTTTCTGTCCCAAGCGCAACTCTCTCTAGATTAATCGGTAAGAGTGGTGCTCACTTGAATGCTATCAGAGATCAATTCGGTGTCAAGATCGATGTATCGGATGAAGGTAAGGCTGACGAGAAAAAGGACGCTCTGGGCAAGACTGATATTATCATTTCTGGTATCAAGAGAAATGTCGAAGAAGCTAAAGCTGACGTTCAAAGCCTGGCAAAGAAGTGGGCCGATGAGACTTTAACTAGGATTAAGATTGAGAGCCAGTACCACAGAAGAATGATTGGTCAGAACGGTATCTACATCAACAGATTACAAGACAAGTACAACGTGAAGATCAGATTCCCTTCTGTTGAGGGAAGTAATGGTAACACATTTGCCGATGCTCCAAAGTCCAAGGATGAAGTCACTATCAAGGGTCCATCTAAGGGTGTGTCCAAGGCTGAAGAAGAGTTGAAGGAGTTATACCAGTTTGAAAAAGAAAATGGTTTCAAAGAGACTATTCAAATTCCAACCAAGGCCATTGCCAGAGTCATCGGTAAATCTGGTGAGACCATTAACGATATTGCTGATGGTTCTGGAATTGAGTACAAGTTTAAGAGAGACTCTGACAGCGAAGAATCCTTGGGTTACGCTGAGGTCGAATTGACCGGTTCTAAGTCTGCTTTGAAGGAAGCCATCAAGAAGATCCAAGAAATCATTGAGGAGATCGAGAATTTTGCATCGGTCACCATTAAGGTTGACCCTAAGTACCACAGAGACCTCATTGGTCAAGCCGGTTCTGTCATGAAGGAAATTATCAGCAAGGCTGGTGGTGATGACTTACCAAGAAGCAAGTACTTCCGTTTGTTGTCTATTCCAAATGAAGGCTCTGGCTCTGACGAAGTTACATCTCAAGGTGACAAGGCAATTGTCGATAAGGTTATTGAACAAGTTAACAAGATCGTGGCTAACAAGGTTGCTTCTGTTTCTGAGGACTTCGAGTTGCCTAAGGAGAAGCACAGATTGATTGTTGGACCATCTGGTTCCATCCGTCACGCTTTGCAAGAGGAATTCGGTGCTTCCATCGATATTCCAAGACCAAACGATGCTTCTACCACAATCAAGTTATCCGGTTTGCCTGAAAAGGTCGAAGCCTTGAAGGCCAAGATCACCGAATTGACTAAGGATGACTGGAACGTTTCCATTGATGTTCCAGAAGCATACCATGCATTAGTTAGTGAGAAGGGTGCTATCTTCAAGAAGTTGAAGTCTGACTACAACGTTGAAGTTCAACACGGAAACTTGACTAGACAGGCTGCTAAGCTTTCTAACTCTTCCATTCCTACTCCACCACAAGATGCATTTGCTGTCGATGATTCCGCCACCAAGTTCACTATTATTGACAATATCGTCGGAGACGAAACCACTGGTGTTGTTATCCCATGGAGATTGAAGGGAACTACTGAAGCCACTGCTAAGGCTGCCAAGTTGATTGAGGAACGTTTGGCTAATGCCAAGGCCGCTAAGAGCGTCGGTTGGTTCTACTCAAAGAACCCATCTGTTTTCTCCAAGATTGTCGGACCACAAGGCTCTAAAATCAATCAAATCAGAAAGAAGTCTAACACCTTTATCACAGTGCCAAGAGCCAATGACAAAAATCCAAACTTCGTCTACTTGATCGGTTCAGAGGAGAACTTGGAGAAGGCTAAGACTGAGATTGAAAATGCTCTTAAGAATTAATTTGCGAACAGCAATCCTAGTTTGATTTTGAACTTCAATTCTACAATAATATTTTTGTAAATAACCAAAAAATAAGGCTCTATGTTAAATAGCAAAATCCATTCAATAGAAGTAACGATATCCGCACATATGTAGAATGTATAAATGATGCATCACCCGTACCGCAGCATTAGGCAGAAGACCCGTCCTCCAGAGATTGGTTTACGAAGTCGAACGAACTAAGCCACGATAACACCTAGCAAAGGTTCTCCTCAATCGGTTCATGTGCCAATCCATGGTCAAGTAATCATGCGTTTTCTTGTCCTCGATATCTTCAACCTTATTGCATTTTTCTTGATTTACGATTAGACAAAGACATCTGAGATATTTTTGTGCAAGAAAGTTAAAACCGTCACTGTAACCCGATTGTGAGCCCACGGAATAAATAAGAAGGGTCTCCAAACCAGTGAGTCAGGTGAAATATAGTTGCGATAGTCGACTTCCACCAGCTCATCGCCTTCGTAAGTCTGCGCGAACAATACGGCTACATGATAATTAGATTCGAGTGAGAGGTCAATTACGAGAATTGCCCTACGAGGCAATTGCAAATAAAGAAACCACCAGTTTTTAGCCCAATTGCATGTTAATTGGATTAAAATAATTTAAATTGATTGGAGCCACTGTTAGAAAACTTCGTATGCTACAACGGAATGCCGTTACAATACCACCTGTCCCCCACACCGATAAAGTATGCCTAACCATATTTCCTTTTGTTCTCGTCGCAGCATTTCTTGACTGCGGGCCATTTCCGTTTTCGTTAATCCCTACTGTAATTTCTTTATGCGGTGGAAAAAGAATGCAAAGCCACACTTTTGCGATGCTGGGCATTTATCACTTGCATGTAGTTAATGTTAAAATACACCTAACATCAGAGGTGCAAAGTAAGAAGTGACCTCTTATCGTGTCGCCTCTAGAATGTGGAGGAAAAGTGTACTTTGTGAAATACCAAGAGTTATTCTCTATAGTAATTCCATGCATCCACACCAACTAAAAGTCGATGAGCGACACGAAGACTGCAATATTTTTACTATTTCACAACCACACTTAACAGGTCTCACCCCATTGGACGAGATTGGAGCTGGCATGCCTCAGGAAGTTCCTAGCACTCCCTTGAGTCAATGCCACCATTCAATTGCGCCAGCAGCCTATCACCGCAAGAGGTTCGTTCCCGCCAATTGCATCTCTCAAGGAACCAAATGAAACTCACGCAAGGTACGATTTCACGCAGAGAAATAGAGTCAGGCGACAGTGACACAATACGCTTAGCTTAACTATAGCCATAAAGAAATACCACCGTTAGTCAATGCTACAGTATGAATAAAAATTCATGTCACGTGAAATTGCCAATCTACAAATTGCAGTTTTGCAGTCTCTTCGCTCAAAATATGCACTCTGTCAGATATTTTCAATCGAGGCAACGGCACGTACAGTAGCTAATATTGCACCAATGGATCTGATAATAGTGGCACTTGAAGCATGAATGCAAAAAATTTTCAGTAGGCGAGGCGACAAGGGTTTGTCCTCTGCTTATTGCCACTGTGTAGCAGAATTTTGTAGGCACGTCAGCCCCCAAGTCATCGCATGGTACGACTCTGAGTATTGTTATTATTTATCATTCGTGCTATGGTATCGCCAGATGGTGTCTATTTAGCCTTTCAAAAGAAACTCTCGTCAGGAGACCAGGGACCACGAGAGTCGCCGAAAACTGCACTTTTATCTCTGTACGCTCAATTCTCCTGTGATAACCCTGTAATACGCACATAACCCAGATAGTTCCCTCCACAACGGGCCTTCCACTAATTCGCAGCGGCTCTTTCGACCTTTTCGACACCACACTCTCCCGTTCACGGTCTCGATTTTTGTCCAGCCCGCAGTCTCTAAGGCGCAATGGAACATCTCTGCAGCAATTCAGCTGTATTGCCGTTTTGCAATTGCCCCAAATGCCGTAACTATGCGCAAAAACTGTGTATCCTGTGTATTTCCGCTATAAGAAAATATCTGCAGAGGACGATAAAAAGAAATTTGCCCAATGGAGAAGTGTAGCATTATACTATTAGTTAAGACTGGTTTGTGATGCGATTTTCTGATATGTTCCTATCACAATCCTTTTGTATATAACTGTTGACGAATCCTCCTTGTCACAGCGAAATGGAAAGAAGAAACCGTATACTTTTGCTGTTATCCTAACCTCAATAAGCTTTGCCTACATACTGCCCCTCATCGATTATTTTCTAGCAGGTCGCAATTGCAAAAAATGGGTATCACTGATTTCTACAAGACAAGCTCTTCGTCTGAGAAGCAGCACGACGAACAACAAGACAATGGCAGCTTCTCGTCGGTGTCAGACCTGGAGCCAGCTCTCATCCAGGTCGACAAAAATGTCAAGCAAATTGGTTACGTTTCTGCCACCTTTTTGATGATCAACAGAATGTTGGGTGCCGGTGTGTTTTCCACTGGTTCCACCATTTTCAGTTTATCTGGTTCCGTTGGAACTGCATTGTTCATGTGGTTCGCTGGTACCATCATTGCCCTCTCTGGTTTGTTGGTATACATGGAGTTGGGATCTGCTTTGCCAAGAAATGGTGGTGAGAAGAACTACTTGGAATACTTATACAAGAAGCCAAAGTTCTTAGTTACTGCCATGTACGCTTCCTACGTCTTCTTCTTGGGATGGGCCGCTGGTAACTCCATTGTTGTCGGTGAGTACATCTTAAACGCCGCCGGTAAGGAGGTCACCCAATGGAACTCCAGAGGTATTGGTATCGCTGTCATTACCTTTGCTTTCTTGATTAATGCCATCAACGTTAAGGCCGGTTTATTCTTGGCCAACTCCTTGGGTATCTTCAAGGTCGGTATTGTTTTGTTCATCACAGTCACTGGTTGGGTCGCCCTCGGTGGTGGTATCAAAACCAACAACTTCAAGCCAACCCACAACTTCAGCAACGCCTTCGCTGGTGAGGCTCCAACTGGTTTTGGTATTGTCAACTCATTGTATAATGTTATCTGGTCTTATGTCGGTTACTCCAACGCTAACTACGCTTTGGGTGAAATTAAAAACCCTGTCAAGGTCTTGAAAGTTGCTGCTCCAACCGCTTTCGTTTTCTTGGGTATAATCTACATGTTCGTTAACATTGCTTACTTCGCCGTTGTTCCAAAGGAAGAAATTGCCGATTCTGGTAGAATTTTGGCCGCTTCTTTTTTCAAGTACGCCTTCGGTGACACAGCTGAGAAGGCTGCTTCCGTCTTTGTTGCCTTATCCGCCTGGGCCAACGTTATGTCTGTTATCTTCTCCCAAGGTAGAATTATCCAGCAATTGGGACGTGAAGGTTCCTTGCCATTTTCCAGATTCTTCGCTACCTCAAGACCATTCGGAACTCCTTTTGTTGGTTTGTTCCAGCATTGGATCGTTTGTATTGTCACCATTGTAGCCCCACCACCAGGTGATGCTTACAACTTTATCTTGAACTTGATTTCTTACCCATTGAACGTCGTTAACACCGTTATTGCTGGTGGTTTACTTTTCGTCTACTACAAAAAGTACAAGGGTGAAGTTGAGTGGAACCCACCTATCAAGGCTTCTGTTCCAGTTATCATTTTCTTCTTCTTGGCTTCCTTATACTTGATTGTTGCTCCATACATTCCACCTGTACATGGTCAAACCGTCTACAACGACTTGCCATACTGGATCCATGCTGTTGTCACTTGGGGTGTCTTCGGTATCGGTTTCGTTTACTGGATTGTCTGGGTCAAGGTCCTTCCTCACTTCGGTAACTACACCTTGGTTGCCAAGGAGATTCTTGGAGACGATGGTTTCTGGAGAAACAAGATCTACAAGCTCGCCAATGACGGTTCTAACAAGGACATTCTCGAAGAAGATGCTACTGCCATCTCTGACGCTGAGATTGTCAAATAAATGGTCATCAACCTTGATGCACTGATTTTATAATTTTCACACCACTTTTTATTTAAATGGGTAATTCATCTATTGGGGTATTATAAAGCTTTTATTTATTTGATTCAAAGCACTAGTTCCATTTTAATTCATAATCCACAGTTTACAATTACGCTTTATTTATACAACTACATTTAGTTCAACCCTGCAATATTAATATAACAATAATCATAATCATAATAGTAAAATTAATAAATTGAATATTTATTGAAATATGGAGCATTGCTCTGAATTAAATTTGGGTGCGAACATTCTGTACTCATTAATTATATGTCTAAGAGACTGAATAAATAGCCTATCAACTAACATATGTTGAGTAAGCATTCATTTTAAGGACAGAATTATAATACATGAAAAATTAAAGCAGCCGGTTGGTTG
The DNA here is from genome assembly GCA_030572575.1 of Scheffersomyces insectosa. Classification (NCBI taxonomy): domain Eukaryota; kingdom Fungi; phylum Ascomycota; class Pichiomycetes; order Serinales; family Debaryomycetaceae; genus Scheffersomyces; species Scheffersomyces insectosa. The sequence goes on from JAJMAO010000044.1 coordinate 39,464, forward strand.
GCTAGGGCCATTTCTACAGAATTTGGATTTCTCTATTATACTTCGTATTATAAAATGCCTATTTACAAGCTATTTCCCAGGATTTGGATCTTCCACAAATCCCATCTGCTCTATTTATAATGTACATGCAAAAATGACCTTCCTGGTGAAAGCCAATGACACTAGGTATTGGTATCAGTTTGAGTCGTATGCTATCCGACAAGGTATGGCGGTATCCCATAAATTTGGGTATTCCTCGTTTCACTAGGAGGGCCTAAATCTGGTGTCTATGAGACTTAGGAGTATGCAATGGAGACCAGATACCTCTGACAGAGTCATTAATCGACAAGACCTTGTGGTTGTACTTGAATAATGGATTTCCAGAACGCTGGCTGTACTCTTGTATCTTCTGTACGATTTCCTTAGGGTTCAAGTTGGCGATTTCGACCTCTTGAGCTTTTTCATTGTTGTAGTGAAACGTCAATTTAGGGTGACCTGTCCTCTTGAATATATCAAAGAAAATGCCCTTCTTCTTTGATGCTATGCTGTCTAATTGACCGTTTTTCAATAATTCACGTAATCCATTAGATGATCCGCCCCAGTTACAATATTGAACTGAAATCTTGTGGCAAGGCACAACATATGCACCCACACCATTACGTGCAATGGAAGTCTTTGCGATAGCTTTCACAGGCATCTTATATACTGTTTTTTGTGTATTTCTACTTAGAACACGAACATCATTCTACATTCCTTCTACTGTTAACGAAAAATTTTTGATATTCGTTCAAATTGAGGTCGTGTGCAGGCTAATAGAGTATGGTTGCAGGTTCCAAGAGAGTTCAGTGTTTTTCACAGCCAAACAGAATAGACAAAGAGTATGTTATTGGAGGAGGAAAAGTGAAGGTGCTTGATTCATGTGGATAAAGTGATACTGAAGATATTTATTGGAAATTTATTGGACTTTTATTTCATTTTATTTGCCTAAGAGGCAGAAATGAAGACGATGTGGTGTTCTCATTTTGCATCAGAGAAGTTGATGTCAGCTTGAAAAATTTAATAATGTCTAGAGTAGCTTTTTGAACTTCGGAGGTACACCAGAAGATTCAGGAATTCTGTTGTTTCTTATACAGATAGGAGAAAAATTATGCAATTTCTTGTTGGTGAATAATTAATATCTTCAGATATTGGTATTAATTCTCATTAAACTATGAGATTTTGCATCACCACTAAAAGAGAAAACCAATACTTTAAATTCCAGAAAGACTCTTGATTCTACAGACAACACATACCATTAACTCCTTCTCTAGAATTTCTCTATGTCCCCTTTACTAATGTTTTTATATTAGACCATTTATTAGTTATGAAAGCTATATAGTGAAGCAAGAACCTTGACATTATATACCGGAAAACGGCACGTTATATATCACGTGATAATGATACAATTTCATGAGGTACTGGCAGAATAGTGCATCTGAAGAGGTCCCTTGGCCCAGTTGGTTAAGGCGTGGTGCTAATAACGCCAAGATCAGCAGTTCGATCCTGCTAGGGACCATTTCTTTTTTATTTTTGATTACATGATGGTTGAATAGTTGATGAAGAGGTTCAAGTTTTAGGATTGCAAGTTTCGGAATCGGCATCCTTTGCAGGAGAAAACTGCCGGAGCGGTCTTTTTTTTGCAAGTACTTTACAGATATGTGATTTGCAGTTGCTTGTGTTCTTCTGACTTGATACCTCCAATTGGAAGATTAAATGCATCAGAAGAACAGGATCTCAATTCTTCAAGGGAGTATGAATAACTGATAGTTTGTTCGGTTACATCTTCACTAGAGAATGTGGAGTTCTTTAAAGTACGGGCTAGAGAACACCAAGTGCCCAGAGAACACCAAGTTCAAGTATAACCTCCTGTAGAAATGGTTTGACTCCACAAATAACCTGTAATCAAGAACGTACAGAAGAAAGCTTAAATGCTTATCTCATATAGATACGAGAAGAGTGAGTGGGACAACATACCATTCCTGCAAGATGGATCATATCTCTTCCCATTTTCATCTAAGAAGGGTGCATTTTTGCATCTTCTTTCCAGTTTCAATTTGCAGTCAGTGGCATCCATGAATACTACGACTCGACCATTTCTTATCTCTTCATTTAACCCCGGACATACCTACGACCCTAGAATATATCTCCCACCGACACTTGCAACAACACCATCCACCCTCAACGACGACTGCAAAAAAATATGCACCAACCAAACTCAATTTTCTACTACTCACCTTAACTACCACCATACTTTAATGTTAACTATGCAATTCTCTGCGACCGCTACTAACACCTCAATGTCCTTCCCACTGTTCCATATTTGTGGAGCCACCGCTCCAAATGCCAAAGTTCTGTGCGACTAATTCCTCAAAATGGATACGTACACCGACGTCTCCTTCCGTTTTCAACGCGCACTCGCAGTTACATAACGAAAATGGACAGGTTTGAGGATTTTCTAGCGCGCTTAATTCGATTTCAGTTGCCATATTGGTGCCGTTCTGGAAACCATCGGTTGAGTCAGCTTTCACTGACTGCAACAATTGCTTACTATTTAAAAATGGCACTAGCCGAGTGAAAAGTTTTTAACTTTTTAACGGTGCCAGAGTTCTTTCTGTTATATCATATAGTAAACCCGACGATGTCAGCTCCGATGGAAAAATCAAGCTACAGAGCGTACCAGCAGGTGTTGAACATCTCAATCAAGCCAAAGTCTGCAAAAATTGCAGCCACCAAAAAGGTGACCAAGCCTAGTGCCACCAAGAAAGAATTATGTGTGAAAAGAAGAACCAAAACAGGTTGTTTGACCTGTCGTAAGAGAAAAAAGAAGTGTGACGAAGACAAAGTCAACGGAAAATGCCAGGGTTGTACCAGAAACTTCCTTGAATGCTGCTGGCCCGAAGCCGAACCAGTGGCTGCTATCATTTCTAAATGTAGCACTCCTATCACTATCATCACAGCTCCAAGTCCAGCTCCATTGTTATTGGGAGCAAAGAGCCCCGCTCCATTTAAGTCCACGAAGTGTTCTATCAGCTCTTTGATCGAGCCAGTGAAAATTGAACCAAAGCTTGAAGTTAAGCAAGAGGTGGAAACCAACCCATACCCGAGTCCATCTCAATCTCCTATCAGCGACATCAAGCAGGAACACAGCGATGTCAGCTACATTGCTCTTCCTCCTTTAATGAATCTTAAATACAAAGTCCACAGCAAAGACAGCAACATAAGAGGAATCAAGAGTGAGACTGAAAACGAGTCTTCTGTCATTATTAAACAGGAACCCGAGGTCAAGCAAGAGCAAGAAGCTTGCAAGCCATTCGTTCAAGAGGCCAAGTTTGTTATTACTTCTTTCAATTGTAACAATGACTTGTGCCAGGTTCCAAACTCAGCCTAATCCTATTCACTGAGTTGTACTACTACAGCTTTAACGCATTCATTTCTTAATATTTCACTTCTAACAATAGATTTTCTCCGGTTTTTTAATTGGTTACGGTTACGGTTTCTTTGGGTGTATAATAGTATTTTACAATACATATTTATATAATTTCTCCTGTTAATCCATCTGTAAAGTGTACAGCTCTACTCCATACTGTCGGTCAAGTGACTGATTTTTCAGTCTTTATCGTTTGGTGCGATCTGGAATATTTCCTCTTTCGGCTGTATCCTTGCCCCAGACAGAAAAAATTTTAACACACGAGTTTAAGCGGCTTGCGGCTATTGCACTCTATCGGCATCCAAGAGCGAGAACACCGTTCTGCTGTGCATCTTTCTTTTTCGGTGTCCATTTTTGGTGTGCGTGACATATTTCTGGAAGAAACGACAAAGAAGAGGAAGAAGACGGTCAGCTGCTACAAGTCACTCGCAGGAATACATATGATATTTAATCACGTGACAAAATCAATTCTTATCAGGTGCAATCACTCCATCGTATTTGATTACAGATACGGACAGGAGGGAATTATCTTTGAACCGAGCAAGACACAGAGTTGGACATAGACTAGAAAACAACATAGCTTTCATAGCTTACATAGCTTCCGATTTTCGGCGATGAAGATTACGGCATATGCTATATGAGATTGAGGTTCTATACTTTTTAGCACCGAAATTTACCCCCTTTTGCCGCTTCTCTGAGATCTACGTTGTCTATAAGTGAACAACCATGGGTGCAATGTTGAATATGAATATTGTCCATCGTGTTTTTTGCGAATTGACTTCTCTACTCAAATTAAACCATTCTCTATCCATTCGCCTCCGATGGCAAGCAGAACGCCATAACCTCCAATTGACTCGGATCACTTCTTCCAAGCATTTACACAAATCTCTCCATCTTCCCACCCTCGCATTACTCACAAACCACCAACATTCCCAATTGGAGCCCCTTTCCCGGTGAAGATTTTACCTGAATCAACGCCGGCGAAATCCATATTGTCTCCCAGCGTCCTTTTCCGTAATAACACCGTATTTCGACCTCTTTCGGTCCCTTTCCCGTAAGCTATTCCGTCTCCATTCGTCGGCTCTCGTGACTTGGTGTATTTTTTTTCCCAATATGGTACCTGGTTACTGTGGCTTCCTATTGCAAACTCTTGCAGCAATAGCACAATCTTTTGTTCTTATCTGTGCTGTTGACGCAATGATCGTAAATGCTCCAATGCTAGGGTTCTCAGATGGAGGCGAGCACTTCGCTATAAGTATATAATAAATCGGATGGAATTTATTTCTTCGATTTGTTGTTTCTGGTAACAAGCTTGTAGAAGATATACAATTTTTCAGTTTTTTCACTGTTTTGTATTAGCATTGTATTATCTTAAAGCGTAGTCTTTCACAGCACCACATTTTTTGCCATGTCGTCCACTGCTACCTACGGTAACTTCGACACCCATTTCTACAAAAACCAGGACGAGGTCGGAGAAGATGGAATCTTGACCATCAACAAGAGGAACAGAGACCAATCTCACTTCCCAGACTTCTTGCCAACATGGGACCCAAAAGAGAAGTACCCTCCATTGAAGTTCTTCAAGCACATCGACCCAGGTACCAGAGCTGACCCATCTTTCCCAAACTTGTTCCCAAAGGATGGAGACCACAAGGTCAAGAGAATCACTCCAAAGCTTGGAAGCGAAATCAGAGGTGTTCAATTGTCCCAATTGGACGATAAGGGCAAGGACGAATTGGCCTTGTTAGTAGCCCAAAGAGGTGTCGTTGTTTTCAGAGAACAAGACTTTGCCCAACACGGCCCAAAGTTTGCAGTTGAATACGGTAGTCATTTCGGAAGATTACATATTCACCCCACCTCTGGTGCTCCAAGAAACCACCCAGAGTTGCATATCACCTACAGAAGGGCCGACCCAGGTGAGTTTGAAAGAGTCTTCTCGAACAGTACCAATGCCGTCAGCTATCACTCCGATGTTTCGTACGAGTTGCAGCCACCTGGTATCACCTTCTTCTCTGTCTTAGAGGGCCCTGAATCCGGAGGAGACACTATTTTTGCTGACTCCGTTGAGGCTTACAACCGTTTATCACCAGCTTTCCAGGAAAGATTGGCCGGATTAAACGTTTTGCACTCATCTGAGGAACAAGCTAACAATTCCAGAGGACAGGGGGGTATTGAAAGAAGAACACCTGTCTCCAACATTCACCCATTGATTAGAACTCATCCTGTCACTGGTGCTAAGACTATTTTCATTAATAGACCTTTCTCCAGAAGAATTGTGGAGTTGAAAGAAGAGGAATCAGAGTTCCTCTTGAATTTCTTGTACAATCACATCGAGCAATCCCACGATTTGCAATTAAGAGCGAACTGGGAGCCAAACACCGTGGTTGTTTGGGATAACAGAAGAGTCCACCATTCTGCCATCATTGACTGGGACACCCCTGTATCCAGACATGCGTTCAGAATCACCCCACAGGCTGAAAGACCAGTTGAGGACTTGAAGGATTTAAACAAGGAAGAGTACGATGTCGGAGATGTGGCTGAGGAATTGAAAAAGGTATTGAAGTGAACGGGTTTCACACCATTATTACATAGCAAATTACATAGCTAATAAAAAAATTAGTACTACAATGAACAAATAACCCCATTTTTTTTCACAGCCAATTTCACCAATGTCATCTTAATCAGGCAACTCGGGTGAATGTTTGACAGCTAGCACCGATGTTGTAATGTTGCCGTAGTGTTTGCACATGCCACTATTCCGTTATCTTTGCGATCAGCCACCCGACAGCGTATACCACGTCTGTGCCATTGTGTCAAATTTCCACCCGATAAACTATTTAGCGAGCCGACGAACCTTGAAATCGTACTAGATCTGGGGTTCGTTTGTAATCCCGATACTACTACTTTGCCATCCGGCTGCTAATAATGCAAGAGTAATGTGGCTCTCAATTGCCGATTCATCATGTATATGCAAGAAGTTGCAGCATAGTCACGTGAATCGCAGATGGATTGCAAAATCTGTCGCTTCGGCTCGGGTGACGAGATACTGTGGTGGCTTGATAACGGATTTGCAATCAATTTAGTATCAGAAGCAGAGCGTTTATGATGTATGGTGTAATTTGCGATCCGAAGAGAAGGTGATGTCGAGTAAGCGATCTACGTTCCGGTTTTCGGATTGTTCCGAAAATGGTGAAAAGAATATAAAAGAAGGCGATTTTCCCATGGTAACGGAAGCTTAGGTACTGTTCCACCAGAGGTTCAGTTTAACACTACTACAAATCATTTAAATATGTCAAACCAAGGAAGCCGTTTCGGTAACTACGATATTCACTTTTTCAACGGACAAGATGAGGTCGATGAGGACGGAGTTTTGGTTATCAACAGAAACAACCGTGCTGCTTCAAATTACCCAGAATTCTTGCCAACCTGGGATCCAAAAGAGAAGTACCCTCCATTGAAGTTCTTCAAGCACATCGACCCAGGTACCAGAGCTGACCCATCTTTCCCAAACTTGTTCGCCAAGGACGCTAAGTACGAGCTCAAGAAAGTCACTCCAAAGTTCGGTTCCCAAGTGGACGGAATCCAATTGTCTCAATTGGACGACAAGGGAAAGGATGAATTAGCCTTGTTCGTTGCCCAAAGAGGTGTCGTTATCTTCAGAAACCAAGACTTTGCCCTGAAGGGTCCAAAGTTCGCCGTCGACTACGGTAAGCACTTCGGTAGATTGCACATCCACCCAACTTCCGGTTCCCCAAGAGGTCACCCAGAGTTGCACATCACATACAGAAGACCAGACAAGAGCGAATTCGAAAGAGTCTTCGCAAACAGAACCAACAACGTCGGATGGCACTCGGATGTCTCCTACGAATTACAGGGTCCAGGTGTTACATTCTTCTCCGTTTTGGAGGGCCCAGCATCTGGTGGAGACACCATCTTCGCCGACACAACGGAAGCTTACAACCGTTTGTCCCCAGAATTCCAAAAGAGATTATCCGGATTGCACGTTTTGCACACTTCCAAGGACCAAGCTTCGAACTCTGTTTCCTTAGGTGGTATTGAGAGAAGAAAGCCAGTCTCTAACATTCACCCATTGATCAGAACTCACCCAGCCACCGGTGCCAAGAGTATCTACTTGAACAAGCCATTCTCCAGAAGAATCATCGAGTTGAAGGAAGAAGAATCCGAATACTTGCTCAAATTCTTGTTTGACCACATAGAACAATCCCATGACTTGCAATTGAGAGCTAACTGGGAGCCAAACTCGGTTGTTCTTTGGGATAACAGACGTTCTGTACACTCTGCAATCATCGATTGGGACACTCCAATTTCCAGACATGCATTCAGAATTACTCCACAAGCAGAGAGACCTGTTGAGGACTTGAAAGACTTGAACAAGGAGGAGTACGATATCGGCGACCTCGAGGACGCTTTGAAAGCCGTTGTTGCTTGAAGCAAACAACACACTTGGGTATCCGTTTATTAGAAGAATTGGGTATAGGAAAAAAAACCGAAATAGAAAAGTTAGTATTATGTAACATAGTTCTTGTAGAATAGGTGAAGAATAACTGGTACATGAGGTTGCCAAATATAAAATTTCCCTTCGATGTTCTATCTATCAAACAATAGGTTATATATTAATTTACAAACATGAATTTGAAGATTCTACAATACAATTAATAATTTTATTAATACCACACTTGGGAAGTTTACGCGTTATCCAACAAGAAGTTGGTAGCAGCTTCTAAATCCCATCCTTGTTTCTCCAATGCTTCCACAGCGGTTTTCTCATCAAATCCCATGCCTACCAACTCTTGGATAGAGCCGTCTTGAGTAGCAGTGACCTTTGGTGGTAATGATGGAGCCGTCAAAGAGGCGGCTGTGGGTGTCTGTGAATGAGATGGAGTGAATTCAGGCACAGGGGTTGAACCAGGAGCAGCGTTACCAAAACCAGCAAACAATTGCTCCCATTCATCGTTTCCTGATGTGTTTGACTGAGCGACAGATTCACTTGCGCTGAAGTCAGGAGCACGTGAATTCAAACCATTGTCTTCTGCATTCGTGAAGTCGTTAGAGAAGCCAAATCCATCATCATCGAAGTCCTCGCCAGCATCGTTTTCTACTGGGGCATCCTCCAAATTGTTGAACTCATCCGCGAAAAGGTCCTGTTCCTTTGGAAGTTGTGGAAGTTGTCCCTGAACTCCAGCTGCTTCCGCAGTTGTTGGCTCCAAGTCATCAAATCCACTATCAAACTCGTCAAATGAAGTCAGCTGCTGTGGTACCAGTTTTTCCTCTCCTGCGTCTGCTTCGGCTGCTGGCTCCAAATCGTCGAACTCCTTGTCAAAGTCATCAAATGGAGTCTTCGATCCTGTCTCCGGAAGTCGTTGTGAAGTATGATCCCTAGTGGTGCTATGAGGCAAATCATCTACTGCATCATCAAACTTATCGGACTGAGATGCACTATCAGAAGAGTCATCATCATCGTAGTCCAATTCTCTGATTGGTGGAAATTCGCTCTCTATTTGCCTAGATGCCCCTTGAGTACCTTCAGTAGTAGAAACATCATTCTCCAATTCCTTGCTGTGACTAGATTGTAATGGTTCACTAGCTTTGGCATCCTCAGCGTTTACAATCTCAAATGATTCGACTCCTGAGGAAACCTTGTCACCATCGCTAGAATCTTCATTTCCTAAATGTGTGTTCTCGTTTAAACCTCCTGCTTCACTCTCACTCTCAAAGTTCTCTGTGCCTGCAGTATTAGGAACTGTTTCTTCAGAGCCCAAGTTACCAACGTTATCTATAGTATCTCTGTCACTGATGTCGTCGATATTATCATCTCTGACAGATAAAGCCGCATTGTTCACAACACTGGAAGTCAAGGAGTCTGTTCTTTGCACACCTACCAATACTCCAGGCATACCGACCATGCCTCCTACAATACCAGCATTTGCACCCTGCTGGAATTGGAAGTCTGAATTGCTAGGAGAGGTTACTGGGGTCTCTCCTTCATCCAAGTTCTTGTAGTCAGTAGTAATGGACGAATTTGCAGTAGCATTTGTTACATTATCTACTGGACCACGTTCATTCAGAGACAAATCAGGGAATCGGTCTCTAATGTCATCATCATTATCTTCATGAGCCAATCCCCTCGTTGATTCCTTATCGATTTCTTCTTCATCAATGTTAGGCTCTGGGAAGCCATCATCACCATTGTCCAAAGTATTCGTTTGATGAGAGCCGAAAGTTTCTGTTGGCTCCTGTGCTGCCTTGTCAGCAAGCCCATCAACATCTTTCTTGGTAGTTTCGAGAGGGGACGACTCCTCACTAGGTCCGGACGACGCAGAAGTAATTTCTGGTAAAGTTGTAGGTACCTCATGATCTTCCTTGATTTCACGAGTAGCACTATCACCAGCAGATGCATGATGTGCCAATGCTGCAATGCCTCCTGCAGCAGCCCCAAGAATTCCGCCAGCAGCTAATCCAGTAGGTAAACTAGGTAAAGAATGCTTTGTGGGCTTACTCTGCTCTACTTCCTTGGCTCTGGCACTCAATGATTGTTGTTCAGCTTCAGCATTTCTTCTTTGTTGTTCAGAAGTATCCAACTCGAGCTGGAGTTGCCTGTTTGAAGTTTCCAATTCATTGATCTTGCTCTTCAATTCTTCAGTCTTAACTATGGCGACCTGTACTTGGGATTTCTTTACTGCGACCTGGTTACTCAAACGTACATTTTCAGCTGCTTTAGCCTCCGACAGATTTTGAAGTTCTACAATTTCTGCATTCAAGTAGCCCAATTTCTCCTTCAATGTACTGTTCTGCTTCTGTAACTCCTCCATGGCTTCTTGTTTTTGGTTAAGTTCAGTGGACAAAGTGTTAAACTTTGCCTCTGAGATGGATGCTTCAGATCTGAGTGCCTCGGTTTCTTCCTTTGCAGAAGCCAAAGATGTTTCCACTTGTTCAACTTGCTTCACTTCATTCTGGTAGGATGATCTCAACTGTTTCAACTTGTTATCAATTTCAGATTTTGTATTTAAAATACGCTGCAACTCTTGTTCAGCTCTAGTTTTCTTTTCGTGAAGAGAAGTAGTCTGAGTAGCCAATGACTTGATCTGGTTGGATACATTGGCAATGTCAGAGGTTGCTTGAGACAATTGCCCCGAAATTTCAGGGTTAGAGTCTGCGAGTAAATCATCATTCTGTGGTTGATTGTACTGCGGTGGTTGTTGTACAAATGTTGGGACTTGCTGGAAAGATCTCTGCCCAGTAGTTTGCTGCGACTGAGGTTGCAGCTCAAGTATTTGTTGTTGCTGTGGCTCCGGAAATCCCTTAGAGGATATAGAACGGTCTACTGCAGCTGGAATACCAGTACCAGTCTTCTTAGGAGGAGGTGGAGGAACACTGCGCAAGGCATCATAGTTAATAAACTTCTGTTCCTTAATAGGTGCGGCTGCTTGTCCTTGGAATGAAACAGGGGAAGAGGTCAGCTCCAAAGGAGTCAGATTAGACGTACTCTTCTCAGCATTATTATCCACATCATCACCTAGCAAGCTTTCTTGGTCCTTCTCTTCTCTTGGACTAGTTAGGGTCTGCTTGTGCATCAAACTCTGACCAAAATTAGAAGTAGGGCGGAACGAGCCAGTTAAAGTTCTTGGAACTTCAACATTAGGAGGCGCTAAATCGCTACTAGTTGATCTTGGCTGAACTTTAGGTGGCGATGCAATTTCTGAAGAGGTCAAACTGGTAGCAACTGGAATCGGAGATGGTGCATTAGAGCCAAATATATCCACTAGATCGTCCATGGCACTCTTTGGCTTTGCTGGGGTTTGGAAATTACCTGTTTGTTGTTGTTGCTGTTGGTGAATTTCCGTAGCCACTGATGATGGCGGTTGAGAACCCGTCGAAACACCGTGTTGAACTGGATGAGCTTGCGAATTGTCCTTCAACGATTCGACCAAGGTATGGGGAACAATGTTTGGCAATTTTCCTCCAGCTAATTTTCTATTGACCAAGAAGAGGGCAATCAGGAATTCCAATAGATTGAAAATTCCGGTGTTCTGTATATCAGCCAAGTCCCAAATGGTGGCTAAATCTTGTTCTCCCAATTTAGAAGTCATTAACAAAGAGGCAACTTGGTTCGGATTTAATTGACCAGTCTTGGCCTTGTCTAAATTGTTGAAAATGGCTTCATATTGTTGCTTTATTGCTGGTGAAGCAACCCAATCAGATGGAGCAGACCCAGAAACATCTCTCAGAGGACTTTGAGGAGCACCAGAAGGGTGTCTAACTGTTGTTTGCTGAGAGCTCACTGAACCATACGAAGTTTGACGATTTTGGGTAGCAGGAGAAGCACTTTGACCACTAGGAACGGCACCAACACTACTAGAAGCATTTTGAACAGACTGCCAAACCGATTCAGGCAAGTAAGCAGGCAATTGTCTAATCTGGCCACTTAAGAGTCCTTGGATCAAGTGCATGGAGATTGCAAAAGCACCGACATCAAGCTTTCCAGTATTATATCTATCCACCAAGCTCCAGATCTGACCAAGGGTGGCAGTTGGCAACTTGGCCTTCATGAAAATGTCTCTAGCTTGAGCACCGCCCAACTCTGCTGTTGGAGAGCCTGCAGTCTTGACAAATAATTGAGAGAATTTGTTGTAGTCATTAGGGCTTACAGGAGCAACGGTATTAGAATCGACTGCTGGCTGTTGTGGGGGCTGTGGTTGTTGTTGGAGCGGAGTAGAGCCAGTGTGAGATGGCATGAACGAGTTAGTAGTGTTTTGAGATGCTATTCTCTGTTGAGGCAAATTCAAGTTCGCAAATTTAGGCAAGGGACCAGGAGTATCTGCGAGCCCAGCACTTGGATGATAGCCGGCCTGAGTGTACCCAATAAGTCTCATTGCATAACAGAAGCCAAATTGGGTCAAAAAGCCCAAGTTGTTCTGGTCAGCCAATTGCCAGATCTCCCCAAGAATGGTAGGAGGCAAGCCCGATTTCTCGAATGTGGAGCGGGCTTTCTCTCCGGTGATGACACCGGAGTTTTCAGGGTCAAGCGACTTGAACACCTGAGAATAGAGGCCCTTTTCCTCCTGAGTAAGGGGTACTTTGAACGTGGGAGCGGCTATAGACGGTATTAGTTAGTATTGAGATCAATGAGTAAGGGGGAAGGAGAAATATGACGAGTAGGAAGAGCAAAATTGAGCGAATGGACCGAAAATATCAACTCAAGCCAATACTATGACAAATTGAGGACGACAATATCATCGATTCAGACATATCCATTCTAGCAATTACTACTCGAACGACGACCAAATCTCCACTTCTTGGCCAGATAATAACGAGAAAGACACTCCTGAACCACCATCGAAGCAATTGGAAACACCCTAAACTTCAATTCCAATTCAATTGTCATCATCAACTCTGATTTCTTGCTTGTGTTATGGTCATCTGATCGATTCGTGACACCCGATTACTGCTACTTCAACAGTATAGCACTCTCCATACAAATGGGCAATTAATCCGTTTTCTTCGCAGTTCTCGCTTCCAGTATCATCTGCAGCTCCATATACATACCCAGAGAAACACTCATGTTGTAGTGAAGCGTATAAGACCAGGGATTCAATCAACTGTGAAGTCGTTACAACATTAATAACTATTAGCCGCCGTCAAAAGTTGGCTGCCGATTTTGTATAGGGGAGTTTTGGGCAGCGGGACACGACCCGGGGGAGCCGTGGCGCTACCATGACGGGTGCTTGCAAGAAGAGGAAGAAGAAGAAGGACTTATTCGGTGTTCTGATTAGATTAATGGATGTTATGATGTTATGTGTAGCAGGTATAAAGTAACCAGCCGGTCGGCACGATTTTAGCACTTTTAGTTTACTCTCATTCATGAAAGCTTCTCCTTATTGATGGAGTAGAGTCTTCTTTATAGGAGATTGAAATATCCTGTGTGTAGTGAACTCTTCTCTGGAACCATAGAGGAAAGAGGTCAGAATAGTGGTCGAAATAGCATTGGAATTGGAATTTTTGAGTCCCAAGAGTCGTGAAACCGATCCAAAGCAGTATAATAACCTCATGAACCTACTTCTACATTTTCGATAATCCGTCTCGTGTGGAAACATGTAGTCTTCACACACTATTGCAACGCCAGATAATTAAACTATGGCGTATGATGTGTGCAGGAAAAGAATATTGACTTGTTAAGGCACAACTGGATATTGTTCAGGAGCAACTTCTCTTCTTTTACAAAGACGGATTGTAGTGAAGTGTTCACAGCGAACAACAACAAGACATAATCACTAACCCAGCAACCTTTCATCCTTGGTGTCCAGCCGGGCTACACAAGGAAATGATGTCACGTGACAGTTTCATAAATTAAATACGGTATATAACCTCTACTGGTCCAGCTATACTGATGGAGAACTGTTACGGATACTCCTTATGGGCCCTTAATTGTTGTAAAAGATCCAGGATAGCGACCAGTCTAGGTCCTGATTCCATTCAATGGGAGAAACTGACAAATAAATGGGAGAAAAATGCTATCAAATGGATATTTATTTCATGATGCGACATTATTGCAGCCTAAAGGAAGGTCTCTAAGGACGGCTTGGGACAGTGTATTACCACAAGAGAGGCCACACAAGCCAAATATAAGAAAATCCCCGATGCAGCCTTTGCTATACCTGCTAGATCCCAGTTTTCTCCATGCAAGACAAGTATTCCATTAGCTGTTCCCCCTTTCTACCCTCTTACTACCCTCTTACTGTACTAGATACCACCGCACCAAACCAACAGCGCTACCATACAAACTTACTCGACATTTTATCGCATCTTCACCGATGAGCTTTAAATTTTTTTTGAAAAATTCAGTGTTAAGTAGTCTGGAGAAGGACAACCAGGACAAACCGTACTACCATAACATATCAAAATATAGTCAAAATGAACAGAGGTAGAGGCGGATTCAGAGGCGGCCGTGGCGGTAGAACCGGACCATCTCAATTTCAACAAGGCCCTCCAGACACCGTCTTGGAGATGGGTGCTTTCATGCAAGCGTGTGAAGGTGATATTGTCTGTCGTTCTATAAATGTAAAGATTCCATACTTCAACGCTCCAATTTACTTGGAAAACAAGACTCAGGTCGGTAAGGTCGATGAGATCTTGGGACCTTTGAACGAGGTTTTCTTCACCATCAAGCCATCCGAGGGTGTCAAGGCTGACTCCTTCAAGGAAGGTGACAAATTCTTCATTGGCCCAGACAAGTTGTTGCCATTAGAGAGATTCTTGCCAAAGCCAAAGGAGGTTGGTCCTAAGCCAAAGAGAAAGTCCGGAGGTGCTGGTGGTGCCGGAGGTGCCAGAGGTGGTTTTGGAGGCCGTGGTGGATCTAGAGGCGGATTTGGAGGCCGTGGAGGTGCCAGAGGTGGATTTGGTGGTCGTGGTGGATCCAGAGGTGGATTTGGTGGTCGTGGTGGATCCAGAGGCGGATTCGGAGGTGACAGAGGTGGATTCGGAGGTGCAAGAGGTGGCTCTAGAGGAGGATTCGGTGGACGTGGTGGTGCCAGAGGTGGCTCGAGAGGTGGTCGTTTCTAAGTCTTTTAAGAGCATTCCTTTCAACAGATCTATCATAGCACTGTGGATTTCTGTAGACTTGCCGGGAGACTCCTTATTGTATATAATGTGGATGTCCTATCGTAAGAGCAGATTCAGAGATTCATGGTGTAAATTGTACTTTAGTTACCAAGTTCAAAGCCAAGTGTAAGGCACGTTAGCTTTACGGCACACGATATAGAAAATTCATCATCATATACATCATTACAATTTTCTTCTTGTTTCATCTTTCATTTATGTATAATTTTATTTACCGTACTTTAAGTTAATCAGATGCATTTATCATTAATTACATATAGACAAGGGGAATTAGAATCAGCGACGTTAATTCTGGATTATTTACAAGGATGTCATTACTCCATTACCTCTAAATCGATGGCGGAGGCCTTATCGGAAGATTTAAGTAACCCACAGCTTTCAAGTATTATAGTACGAACCTCCTTGAATCCGTGGATCTTATCAGTGTATCTGTTTGTGACTGCCATATTGAAAATCAATTTAGGCATGGTCACCACGTCCTCTAGTTGTGCAGTAGAAATCATTCTTTCGAAGTATTCTATTATCTGTGCATTACCCTCTTCAACCAACCTAGCGGTCTCTAACCTTTCAGCTTTGCTCTTCTTGTTACTTGAATTGAACACCGACTTCTTAGGCATGTATTTGGCAATGACTATGTCCACTTTGGTGAACACAATCTCAAATGGAACTCCTTCACTTGTCAAGTGGTCCATCATTTGAAGATCCTCATCCCTGAAACCTTCAACGCTGTCAATTAAAACAAAGACTCTCCTCAAGAGATGACGTTTCGAAATATACTCTAGTACCATTTTGCCCTGCTTGGACTCTCCAAACATACCGTATCCTGGACTATCTATGACTCTCAATTTTCGTCCGATGTTAAAGCAATTCAATGTCTTGGTGTAGCCAGCTTTTTGCGATACATAGGCATACTGCAATGCCTTTGAATTCATAAGCAAGTTGTTAACAAGAGACGATTTGCCTACATTGGTATGCCCTAAGAGTAATACTTCAGGAAGTGGCCTGAGCTGTTCTGGCGGTATGCCGAAAGTCTTCTTGGAGTTTGCCAAGTTCTCGTGGTACTCAGTTTTATAGAACGGGTCCATTTCTTTGATACCCTGCGATCTCTTCAGTTGGAGGAGCTCATACTTGATGTCGGGTATTTCCTCGTAATTAACTAGGGTCCATTCGAGAGTGACTTTAGATCTGTTGAAGAAGGCCTGGGCGTCTCCAATCTCTTTAGTACTGGGAGGGGTGTATTCTTGTTGTCTGAAATGACTGCTTAAGTCTGATGGTGTCAATACTAGTTTCCTCAAGTCTCGAGGTGGTAACGCGCCCGAAATGGGGACTTCCTGAGTCTTTTTCGGCGTGCTGGTGGCGATACTATTGCTCGATGAGGAAGAACCATTTTTTGCATTCGTTGGTTTTAGTGCTGATAGTAGGTAATCTATGGAAGCATAACGCTTCAGAGCGAGGAGCAAGTTTCTCGGGGAACAGCCGAGGGTTCTTGCAAGCATTGGTGTGTAGTTACTCTAAAGAAGAGCCGAATAAAAAGAAACAGATTCAGGCGTAGATATGTTGAAGAGAAAAGGAAGAGAACAAGAGATGGAACCTTTTCTTAACTATGAGCGATGTTAACTATGGGAAAAATTAACTATGCGCGGTGTTAACTATGAGAGTGTTAAGTATGGGAGAGTTAACTTCCAGCGTTCTTAAACTATTGGAGCGTATATATAGAGGCTCAACTATCGTAGGCATAACTATGAGCGGTGAAAGTTAAGTCTTTTCTGTTTTCATAAACAGGATGTGAATACTTAACTATGGAATCTTTACTATGAGCTTAACTATGGAATCTTAACTATGAGAGCTTAACTATGGAAGACTGAACTATGGGCCGTTAGTGAAAAATTCCAGCTCTTGTCTAGGCATAAATAGGATGTGAGTCTTTGCTATCACACTCTTAATATGCCAGTCTTAACTATCACTCTCTTAATATGTCAGTCTTAACTATGAGAGCTCATCAAGCACCTCACTTCGAACTACGGAGATACTACACAATAAACGGCTCTATGGTCGTATTTCAGTTTCACCACTATCATGAACTGATGAGATCCATCTCGAGGCAACACGGCAAATACTCAGAAGTCAAACAACTCATCCACTAATTGGAACTCTGCAACAGCCTTAACTATCAAACTCTTAACTATGCTAACCACCCTTAACTATGCTCCTGCATCCACCAAACCATATAAGGGCCATCGTTATCTATGGCATCTTTCACCACACTTCTTCCACATATCAACGCCAAAAACACGTATTTCAGCCGAAGAGAGTACATAACGAATGAAGCACGGGTCGGCTCCAATTATTCGTTCCTTGAGAATAGAACGTACACTTCAGCCACTTCTCAATCGTATCCCTATGGCCCCCTCCTACCAATCCACTTCAACTAGTTATCTCCTAGTAATCTATTCTCTGCAAATTTCACAGCAACCACAAAGTAAACACGACAATGCCCAAAACGTTTCCCTCGCATCAATACGCACTCACTTTCCTCCTGGAAATATCCCTACCAAACATAATACCACTTTTATCAAGTGTGCATCTAATTGGCATTACGGCATACAACTATCGTGTTCAAAATCGTATGGCAAGGGACGAGAGGCGGCCAACAAGTCCTATTTATCCTCTTAGATTCTGGAAAGACCAACTCCCAGAGTAGAACCGCCATCTCTTTCGCAAGGTATACCCGAAATTCCACGAAGCCATGGTGTCAATTCGTATTCCTGTGCTCATTGGTATGTAGTTTGCTGTATTTGGATGTTTACTGGGGCTCAAGACATGGGTCAGAATACTACGACTTGGGCCAAATTCCCGAGTTTCATGGCATAATCCATGATCTGGAGACCATGGGAACGGCCAGAGTTGTGGGCACGTTTCATCGTTTCTGCTACAAATGGGGCCCAACTAGATCAAGAGTACTAACGTTATCCCAGTGTTCATATTGTCCTTAATCGGAGCTGGTTATCTCGGGTTTGCATCCCTCGACCTTCAACACGACAAGATCATTCATTTTTTCACTTTCATGGTGTTGACGGCCGAGTTCTACTTCATTTTCGATACTAAACACAAATCACTCAAAACACTCCGGACCATCACCTTGCTTGTGTGTACCTTCGGAGCAAGCATCGGGCTGGAGGTGGTACAGGGCATAGTCAATTCCGAGAGGGTTTTTGACCCCAACGACATTGCCTTCAACATAGCAGGCAGTTTGGTCGGACTTGCTGCAAGTTCCGGCTACGAACACTGGAAGGTCAAGAGGTCCAAAGCCCAAAGATTACACTACAGACAGCTCCAGACCGATGATGTCTACCCTTCTAGCGAGACACCTTCAACTCGCAGCGAGTCGCAACTGACGCCAGAACACGAAGAAGACGGGTACGTCTCGATCCAGATGAACGACGTCGATTCCACCAGCAAGGGTTCTGCCGTATAACTGATAACAAACCATTACCACCACAGGAAGAGGTGTATGACAAATCTTAGTCAACACCCCTGCATACGGAAGAAGGTCTTAGTAAGGATGGCTTGGTAGTGGCTTTCTTGTTCGACGGTAGGATGTCTGGGGTCAGGTGGTTGTGGATGGTTAGATAAAGTATATATAGGTTATTTCTTTTCCATGTGGCTCGGTAGGATCTGGGGTATTTTTTAGTATTCGGATTCAGATCTTTCTCTAGCTTTGGAAAGAGGTTATTGGCGTAGTAGTTTCCCAAGCACACCATATATAGAGCGCACGGCACCAGCATGACAGAGTCCAGCTTTTACGGAGGAATCGTCTCGTACGACGTCCACACCTATTGGAACAATAACAACGAGCAGGAACGCCAATTTGCATACGACTTGAGAGAGAAAGTGTTGAAGGACTTCGCTAAGGAGATTGAAAACGGTGACATTCGTGTCTACAAATTCTGGGATAAGCCCATTGGTCCCCATCCTATCAACATGTGGGAAATCGACTTCAAGAGCCCCGAGATTTTCAGCGCTATTGTACCTTACTACCAATTGAACCACGGACCGCTTTCCGTGTTGATCCACCCACGTAGTGGGAAAGGAGCTCTCGCCGACCATACTAAGCATGCCTTGTGGTTGGGCCACAAAATTAGACTTGATGCTAGTGTGTTGGCCAGGGAGGAGTAGAGGCTTTCAGTTGCAGCCAATGCCACAACTTGTATTTATCATTAGTTATGTTTATAGCGAACCCCAATTCACAATTCACTATGGAAATGACACTTTTATGTATTGCACCAGTAAAATGAGCCATTAGAGTATTAGCTTCCTTAGTTAGGAGCGATGCCCTATTCAGCTTTTACACGTTTTGCAGCAAACCAACGGCAATGGGCCCTGACTCACACAGGTGCCTTCTTCGACGGGTTCGAACCAGCTCCCTTAGTAGATATTGCTGCGAAGACCAATATCGTCGTATATGTAAACTGAATTTGACTCGGGAGTCGGCTATTAATTTTCATGACTCTATAGTAGTTTCTATGGTATGCCATAACAACGTAAAAAGGGCCAATTCGAACCCCAAAAATTTCCCCGAATAGGGGCAAACTAGGCCATCACTCAAAGCATTTATAGACTTCTTAACTCCCATCATTGCTAATAAATACCAGCTTCTTGCTCTATTCGTACAGAGCCCGTGCCGTTGACTGCGAAAACGTTTGGGCTCTTCGTTATCTCGTTTAACAAGTCCATAGGAGGCCCAATGATAACACCCAAAAAAAGTGGATACACTTTCCAACTTCCCAAATTTAACCCTCTGTACATCTTCTACCTGCTTCTACATTAACCTTGCTATTTCTGGCATTCTTGCTGCCATATACTACCCTACTCTTCCTCTCTAAATAGCAGTTCCCCACGCTTAACGGCGCTACCATTCACCGGCATGCAGGCACCCAAAACCACAAACAATTAGCCGACTGAAATATTAGATGAAACGGTGTTTTTGCTTGTAGAAAAGGATATAGATTCTGTAATTTTTAGTAGAGGGATAGATCAAAGAAAGTTAGTTCTTTTAGTATTGATTGCGAGAAGGCTCTGTGCTATTTGGAGAGCCATTGGATAATAAACGGTGGAGATACATTGATACACCGCAGTGTAGTCCTTATAGATATATTTCAGCCAGAGTTGCTACAACGGTATCCGAGATTTGCACCTTAGAGAAGAAGAGAAGCATCCACAGATTTCCATACAGCAGTACCACCATATGCCAGAATCTTTAGGAACAGACAAGGCTTCGTCGCAGCAGAATGGCGTGTTTGCTAAGAGCATACGTCATCTCTCGTTACCGAGGTTCCAGCGCCATGACTCGAGTGGTGTGGAGAGTGCCATTGACGACGAACACGCTCCTGACAATTCCCTAAACAAGGCAACCAAGAATGGAAAGACCGCTGGCACGGAGAAGGAAAAGAAAAGACCGAAAGCTCCTATAGATAGAGAGGTCAGCCCAACCAATGTCAACGATGGTGCATTAAATGAAGAGATGACAAATTCAAACGGCTCCAAGATGAATGGAACCACCAAAAATAGCAGCACAAACACCAATAATACCACTGGTAGTAGCACTTCGAATACTGATTATAAGTTAGCTAAAAATGGCTATATCAATGGTGACAGCGCAGACAGCCCAGCTTCATCAAACTCCCATCTTCGTGAGTCCGAAAATGTCGACGATATCTACAAGACCGTCAGCCACCATTCGTCCACAATGGATCCTAGGGCCATACCGCCAAGCCCAGTGAAAAGAAAATCAAATATCGGCCAGGAATCTCCAAAGGAAATTCCCAATTCTTGGAGTTTTTTCAATAGAAACAATGATAAGGCCGAATCAAGGTACGAGAATGACGAAGACGAGGAAAAGAACCAAATGCCTACCCTCCATGGCGATGAAAGGCATGCTCGTGAAGTTGACAAAAATAATGCTAATCTCGATCCCAATGAACTCGACAACGATATCGAAGATTTGACACCAGCTGAACAGCAAGGTATGGAATCTAGAGTGCCGTTTACCCACTCTCAATCTTTCAGTAACTTCCTACCTTCTATGTTTAGCGGTAAGTCTAATACCCAACAAGACTCTGCGGGCGGACTTAATCTACCAATATCCAGCCCAGAGAACGATTTTCACACTACAGATGAACTTACGAGACAGCAGAATCTTTTCAAGAAGTTTCTGATTTTCAACAGAAGACGGAATAGAGATCAAATAGGGAGAAAACAGAGCATCATCGCTCCTGAACTCGGAGAAGAGCCAAAGGAAGATCCAGACAAGCCAACAGGTGAAAGAGCCCAGAAATTAATTGTATCCCTAGCAATGGGTGCTCCTGCCATCAATCTACTTGCTTCGTGTTTGCTAGAGGATGAGCACGGAATCTCAAGAGCCCCTCTTGTACTTACATTAATTGGATTGAAAATAGAAGATATTTCGAATGGAATCAACACCCGTATAAGGAAATTCAAAATCATTTTGGAATATGGTGTGGGTCCGCAAAGGCTTAAGTGGTCTGTTGACAAAACGGCCAAGGATTTGTTGTACTTGCATTCAAAATTCAAGTTTGAGCGTTGGAGGAATGAGGTTGTCAGGAATAAGAATAGCGAGTTGCCTAAATGTCCCATCCCACCATTGAGAAACACTGACGCTAACCTAATGACTCGTCGTCGTCGAAGTCTCCCTAATAACCCTGAGACCCATAGAAACTCAATTGACAAGGAGCTAGAGCCACATGACAACCATCCAGCGGACTATATTCGTGAAGGGCTGATAAGAAATAGAAATGCCAACAATAGCAATGGTATTACGGTTCAAAATCTTGACGCATGGAATACACTCCACAATAACTCCAGCAATAATAATAACCACCAAGTCAACGACGAAGATAATGATGATAATTCCATGTACAGCGTACATTCTTTCCGTAACCATCTTGCGCGGTTGAAGCTGCAGCTTTCACTCTCTTCTATATCTTCCCATGACCAAACTCCAGAACAAATAAGGACGAAGATCAAGAAGAACCAGGATTACATTCGTGATGTGGAGAAGTACCTTAATAGTATGATCGAGCTTTGCGCCCTTAAACCTCAGTCGAATAGACTATTCCAATTTTTTGAAATTTCTCCTATTTCTTCTCTTTTGAATTATGAAACTGGTTTTCAAGGAAAACAAGGTATTATCCACATCAGTGGCTCCACAAAGAGCCAAGGATGGAGAGTTGGACATTTCAGAGCTAACGACTTGAAAGGAATGATCGACAGAAGATCAGAAAAATGGTTCTTAGTCCGTCATTCGTACGTGATGTATGTATCTGACATTAACTCTACACTTCCATTGGAAGTATTCATGGTGGACAGTAATTTCAGAATTGGATACAAGCGTGATATGGACCAGATAAAGGATGACGATGAGTCCGACTACGATGATTCGTCGTTAATTCAGAAGAAAATTGCTGATATAGAGACGAAACAGGCGGCACATAACGTTTTCAATCATTTGAAGATCACGTTAGAGAATGCCGAACGAAAGCTCCAGATTATGCCAAAGTCCCACAAGGAACAGAAATTATGGATCAAGTCACTTACTGAAATGAAGGCGTCTACACAATGGTCAGACTCTCATAGGTTTGGTTCCTTTGCTCCAGTAAGAGAAAACTGCTTCGCGCAATGGTTTGTAGATGGTAGAGACTACTTCTGGGCTGTGTCCTCGGCATTAGAAATGGCGAAGGATGTTATATTCATCCATGACTGGTGGCTCTCGCCTGAATTATACTTACGCAGGCCTGCTAATGGTAACCAACAATGGAGAATCGACAGAATATTGCAAAGAAAAGCACAACAAGGAGTTAAGATATTTGTGATTGTATATAGAAATGTTGGAAGTACAGTTGCAATTGACTCCTTGTATACCAAGCACTCTATTTTGTCCTTGAATGAAGATAATATCCATGTGATCCGTTCTCCAAATCAATTGCTTCAAAACACTTACTTCTGGGCCCATCACGAGAAGTTGTGTATCATTGATCAGACTGTTGCATTTGTGGGAGGTATAGATATGTGCTATGGTCGTTACGACACGCCAGATCACGTTTTGGTTGACGATTCGGACATCAACTTCAACACTTTGGGCCACGATGATAGACCAACAACAGAGGAATTCATCCGTTTCCAGACTTTTCCAGGAAAAGATTACTCCAATCCTAGAGTAAAAGACTTCTCTAATTTGGACAAGCCATACGAGTCTATGTATGATAGGAACATCGTTCCTAGAATGCCGTGGCATGATGTTCACATGGTGACTTCAGGTAAAGTAGCTAGAGATTTGGCCAGACACTTTGTTCAGCGCTGGAATTATTTACTTAGACAGAAGAGGCCTAGTAGATTCACTCCTCTTCTCACCCCTCCTCCAGATATGACTGACGAAGAGGCAAAAAAATTGGGATTGGATGGAACTTGTGAAGTCCAGTTACTTAGATCAGCAGGAAACTGGTCACTCGGATTGAAAGAACACGAGCAGAGTATACAGAACGCCTATTTGAAGTTGATTGAAACGTCTGAGCATTTTGTTTACATTGAAAATCAATTCTTTGTTACATCTTGTTTCATAGATGGAACTGAAATTGAGAACAGAATCGGAGATGCCTTGGTAGACAGAATCATTAGAGCTAAACACGAGAAGACAAATTGGAAGGCGGTGATCATCATTCCACTTATGCCAGGTTTTGAATCACAAGTGGACGAGCCTGATGGATCATCCGTGAGAGTCATCATGCAATGTCAGTATATGTCTATATCTAGAGGTCGCTCTTCTATATTTGCTAAATTGAAGAAGGCTGGTATCGAGCCAGACGATTATATTCAATTCTTCTCGTTGCGAAAGTGGGGTAGAATCGGCCCGGACAGAACTTTGGTCACCGAACAATTGTATATTCATGCCAAGACTATGGTTGTCGACGATAGAGCTGCTATTATCGGCAGTGCTAATATCAATGAAAGATCCATGAGAGGAATTAGAGATTCCGAAGTTTGTGCGATAGTTCGTGATAAGGAGACAGTACGTACCACCATGGGCGGTGAACCTTACTCAGCTGGGCGGTTTGCGCATACCTTGAGGATGAGACTTATGAGAGAGCATCTTGGTGTTAATGTGGATATCTTAGATATAGTGGAAAGACGTTTCAGAAGATTCGAGGACTTTGCTAGAACAAATGAAGGTATCCAGGCTGCCACCAGTATATTCAGAAATCAGGAAAATCTTGTGCTTTCTGCTATGGTAGAAGTTGCTTCTCGTGATATTTTAGATGAAGCAGCCGGAACTTTCAGATGGAGAAACTTCCAGCGGAAGAAAAACCTGGATGGTTCCCAGGAAGCTGCCCCTATCAATGTATCTTGTGAAGATGACGATGAAGAAGAAGACAAACCAACACCATTGGCACTGCCTATTTCATTTAACAATAGAACAGGTATTCATGAGGCTAACAAGGGAATTAGAGATAAGAAGAAGCATTCATTTGACACCAGAGTGCAAAACAGTGAAGGCCATAAGAGAGATGTATTTGGTGAAGGTATTGATAAGTACAAGAGTAAGTTGGCCAAGAGAGCTCGTTTGAATAGTAGTCGTTTCCTTAAGGAGTTAGCAACAAAGGCAATGCAAGAAAATCCGACTGATATCTTCTTAC
Source organism: Scheffersomyces insectosa (assembly GCA_030572575.1). Classification (NCBI taxonomy): domain Eukaryota; kingdom Fungi; phylum Ascomycota; class Pichiomycetes; order Serinales; family Debaryomycetaceae; genus Scheffersomyces; species Scheffersomyces insectosa. Next base: position 64,250 of record JAJMAO010000044.1, read on the forward strand.
CTGATATCGAAAATGTGAAGGAGTTTTTAGAAGCTGATGATTATGATATGGTAGATCAAATGGATGAACACTCTGAAAATATCATCTCAGAGAGAAATAGAGAAAGGTGGCAGTTGTTGAAGAAACTTTCGTACTTACAGAGGGTGGCTGCTAAGGAGAAACGACAACTTGAGGATGAATCGAAGAAAAGAGTGGACGCTGGACTTAGTCCCAACATCAAGCGTCCAACTGCTCCAGCCACTAAGGGATCACCAGTTCCTGGTGAAGTCAAACTTCCCACGACTGCTGATTACTCAGCACACAACGGTGATATGAATGGTTCCACATTAGATGATGCTTCTGTACCATCTCTTGGTGAAAAAAGGCCCGAAGTTATAGGTGAACCTAACGCCGAAATCCCGATCATCTCTCTCAGTGAGCAAGAGGCTCAAGATGTAATTCAGAGTATCAACCCTAAAAGAGATGGTGTTTTTACTAAGTATGTTGATCCTTACGGATTCGAGGATCCTCTTGATGACGAGTTTTATGAAGATATCTGGTACGATACCGCAAGAAGAAACACGGAAATTTATAGAATGGTATTCCATACTCAGCCAGATGATTTGGTCTTGAATTGGAATGACTATAAACAGTTCTCTAAATTACAAAGAGCTTTCTTTGTATCGCAGCAGCAAGAGGCCAAACATAGAAAGCAAAATCGCGGTCGTGCCAGCTCCTCTGAAGAGTTAGAAGAGTCTGAAAGTGACGAGGAATCTGAGGGATTCCAATATCGTCCTACCATGCCTCACCGGCCTAGTAGGGCCACAATTAATGTGAGGAAATTTGATCAAGTCGGATTGTTAGGTATTGCTCCACCAACATTAAGAGAAGTCGTAGAAGAATCGCTGACCAAATCGCACAATTCTAATAAAAAGAGTTTGAGGCGCCGTTTGAACAGAAATCCGATTGCTGAAGGTGACGAGGGAGAACTTGTTGGGGCTATATCACCGAATGATTCACACGTTCAAGATCCAAATAATCCTGAATTCTCTGATAATGTGGACCCCCTTCTGTTAGATGTTTTTGAAGACGAAGATGAAGATGAAGATGAGGAAGGAGAAGAAGGTGAAGATGACGAGGAACAAGTTGAAAGCAGCGACCTCAATGTCGAGAATGAAAACAAGACCAGTCAACAAGACAAGAATTTGCAGCAAGATAGGGGGGGCCATCTCAATAATAAAGATAGCATGCAGACCATATTCCAGAATGGTGATTCTCAGAGCCACGAGGGGCATTCGGGTACCCTCCGCGTACATCCTACCAAGACTAGACGCAAAAGAAAGAGAGCAGGAACGTTCTCTACTCGTAGAAAAGCGCATTTGGGAGAACGAATATTCGATAGAGATTCAGCAGAAAGGATATTACAAGAAGTACAAGGTAACCTTGTCTTTTTCCCTGCGGATTGGTTGCTGAGAGAGTTAGAAGGAGGCAATTGGTTTTACAACACAGATAGACTTCCTCCTATTGATATTTATGATTAAGCTAAAGTGGAAGGTCAGTTTTACATCACCAAAGATGTAGGAATATTTAATATAGTGATCGAAAACTTAATAAAAGTAAATATTTTGTGACTTGATGTAATATAGACCTAGCATTATATATGTTTAAGAGCACACTTCTGGATTGAGTTCCTCGTTAAGGATCGAGATGGATTGTTTAAGTATCGGTCAGTATTTAGTTCTGATAAAGTAACTTTCTAAAAGCTATTTAAAAGGAACTGAGATTGCCATACTACCAACAGCAATAGAAATGTTGCAATTCTGCTTATATAATAACTGCATCACGCGCGTCCCTCACATAACGCGGCAGATCCAGATGCAGTCCCGTTATAAAATGTGCCAACTCATTTTTTGACAAGTAGCTCTATCGGAAGTAATGAACAATAGTCTAGTTCTTAAGTCCAAGCTAGTGTGGAAAAGCCGTAGTACAATCCAGCAGATAAACACATACCCAATTGAACTATGTTTCTCGAACTTCTATCGTACGTCGGAATTGTGGTTGGTTTTGTCTTTCTTATGCTCTCAATAGCCTCCGGGTTGTATTATATCTCAGAGCTAGTAGAAGACCACACCGAGCCAACCAAGAGATTCTTGAGAAGACTCATTTATGGGATCATATCGGTCCTTGTTCTTCTCTGGTTGGTGGATGGATTCCTGTTCAAATTGACAGCGTTTGCAGTATTTTCTCACTGGGTATATTTGCAAAACCTCCACAAGTTCCCCTATGTCGAGTTGACATCACCCATCTTCTTGGCTTCGTTTGTGCTTGTGGTAGCTAATCATTTCTTGTGGTTCAACCACTTTCACAACCCATACATTCCACCATTGGAAGTAAGGTTGAGACCCGAGTACGTGCCTCCCAGAATCCCAACTTTCGTGGAAGTTTGCTCCTTCTTTGGCTTATTAGTGTGGTTCATACCATTTGCATTGTTTGTTAGTTTGAGTGCCAACGAGAATTTACTTCCCCACCACATCGAATCTGAAACAGGAAAGGACAAGAAAAAGAACAATGGATTGGCCAAGGTGGTTGTTGCTAAGTTGAGAGAATATGTTTATGCCATCAGCAGGAAGTTTGGCTACGAGCTCGATCCACATTACGGACAAATAGTATAGTTCGAACAAAACCCACAGTAGTGAGTTCACGAGGCACATAGTCGTCAGCATGACTTTGGTGGTTCCAAGTCTTTGTATAATAGAACATTTTAACATCAAAACTTATCAGAGGTCCCATGATGAATATATTTACGGCCCAATTCTATGTATCTAAAGCATCTCTCATTCAAAGCAGATACTGCCGATACATATCACTATAGCCCGTTGGCAGATAGTAGTATAGTAATACAATAATACAATTGAATAGTTCTTAATGTTCAATCATGCATTCGTAATATCCAAGGTTATATATCCTTATTCACTTTATGTCATTACTTCACTCTAATTTAAAAAATCACTGACAGGCTTCCCAATGTGGTCCAAGCTCAACAAGAATGTATCATGGCCATAATTGCTGATATTGGTACCTAATTCAAAGTACCGTATATCTCCTCCATTGTTATTTTGCATCAACACGTCGGCTATCTCTCTTTGCTGCCAGACCGGGAATAAAATATCGGATTCTACGCCGATAACCAAGATATCTTTATGGGCAATTTTGGACATACCCTTGCGCAAGTCTTCAAGAGAGTCATCTGGTGTGATGGTAGCTGATCCTACCTTTTCCTTGTAAGGCTCCTGCGGCACCGAGAAGTGCTCGCTGATGTTAGAATGTCCATAGTATGCTTCTTCTGTTGCTGCTCTAGTCTTGGCAGCTTTTGTACGGTTTGAAACGCTCAAATCAAACAAGTCCATAGCTTTGGATACATATAATAGCGAATTGGCATCATACTCCATGCAAAACTTCTCTCCTGCGTGATCCAAGTATGTTTCTACTAAAAAATCTGGACACAATGCTGGTGGTCTAGACTCATCAGCTCTGTTTCTTCCAAAACGATATTCCCATTCAGGGCCAGAACGGTAAGTTACAGTGGCAATCTCACGAGCCAACTTCATTCCCACATGAGGAGGTACACCCCCATAGTAGAATCCTCGTTTCCAGTTCGGATCACTCATTAAGACCTGCCTCTGAGTGTGTCTCAATGCAATAGAGTAAGGATGTGATCTTGCACACCCACTAATGGAAACGACTTTCTCGACTTCATCAGGAAATTCCCAAGCATAAGCCAATGACTGCATTCCTCCCATAGATGCTCCTACAGAGGCGTACACCTTCTTTACATTGAACACGTTTCTTACAAGTTCTCGTTGTGCTCTCACCATGTCGTTAACAGTGATAATAGGGAACCTGGTAGCATAGAAATCGCTATTTGCTGGATCAATAGATGAAGGACCGGTGGAGCCGTAACAACCTCCTAGCACATTGGTACAAACTATGAAATATTTGTCTGTATCAAGGTATTTTCCAGGTCCGATAAAACCTTCCCACCACCCACTTTTGGGGTTATCTTGCTGCGATTTCGCATGCGATGAAGCTGACAAACCCGTATGAACAAGAATAAGGTTGCTCTTGGATTCGTTCAAATGGCCCCATGTTTCGTATGCGACTTCGTATTCGGGCAAATATCCTCCATGATCGAAGAAAATGGGCTCCTTTGATTTGAAGACCTTGAAACCTTCTTGGACATATGAGTAGGATGGCTCTGGACCAGCATCCAAGGAACTGATATTTTCATCGTCAATTGCACATGAATCGGAGAGTTTCTGGTTCTTTTCCTCGAGTTTATCGAGACATGGAAATGCTAGTTGAGGGTTGGAGCTAATTGCTTTTTTCACTAAAGCCGGCTTGCTCTGAATTGAAGAAGCCGAGAAATGGCTAGCCAACAAGACCCTGCTTGCAGCATTAATACGAGCCAGTTTCCAAGCAAAACGGCTGGTATTTGATACTCTCGAAAGCATTTTCCAGAATTGCCAATAGCGTCTACCAGGCAATCTTTTTCAACTGTTTCGCTAACAGCTGACTTATACCTTTGATCTGTCTTAGTCTCTATTTGCTATATTAATAATAGAGACAGAATTAATTTTTGCGATTGTAGAATTTCACGTGACTTTGCAGCCATGTTGCGGTGTTGGTGCACAACCTCCCGATTGGGAAATTTATGTGACACTTGCGTATAGAAAATTAAATATTATCTACAGGAGATTAGAAAGGCCAAGGCTCCACAGTTGAAGAAAGAGATACAGAGGTGATAAGAGATGGTAAGAAATGACATTGTTTGGTGGGGATATCAATAAGGTTGCAGAATAGAGAACGAAGTAGCGAGAGGTGTGACGTGGGCTATTTTTGTGTGATCATTGTGTTTGAGGCGATCGGAATGAGGGGACGGAGGAGACATGGAGTTACATTGGAGCTGGGTGAGAGAAAGAAAGAGCATAGGGTGGTATGATTGGATCAGTAATATAGGATAGCGAGTCTTTTGATCGTCGGTATTTCAATGTCAATGACGAATTAGCTGCAAAGCTGAAAAAAAGTATATTAAACGAATCTAACAGTATAGGCGATCCAGATCGTCAAGAGCTGATAGCCTCGCCAGCTATCTGGTCCAATTGGCAATGACAAAGTACCAACCAACCAGAGCAGTTGCGTGAGCACATACTTACGAAGCGGATAAACCGTCCACCCTCCAACTTAACAATTCTTACAACTTCCTCGTCTTCATCTGATCGAGTACAAGCTATTCATAGCTCCTCCTTACCTGCATCCCCAGGACAATAGATCCCATTGTCTCCACCAAGTGTTAATGTGGTAGCGCTCAGATGTCAAAGTCCCATCTCTTCCGAGTATACAGTACCAGAGAGGTTGTAGTCGTACTACCATGATAAGATGAAGAAAGTTAACCAAAAGTGGAAATAGCCTTTCTTTTCTAAGGGGTAGCAGAATTGCCGCAAACCGCTTGTTTAATTGCGTCGATTAGCTTCTTAGGTTTCAAGAATTAGTCCCTTTTAAGAGCTTATTGGTATTCTAGCTTTATCTGTTGTTGAGCCTCCACTTAGTAATCGTAACTAGTTTCCAACAACTGGACGGCTATTTCTGTTAATGCTTGTAAAGTGTTAGAGAGGACCCAATTGAAGGACAGTTTGTATTCTAGTATGATGGGCTTATGGGAACTTATTGTTCTACTGTATCCGGCGACTTTCATAGTGACGTTGCCTTTCTTTTATATCTTCAAAGGCTACAGCAATTATATAGCTAATGTACCGATAATATCGTTTCTAGAAGACTACATTATCAAGAATTACGGGTATATTTGGTTCACGTTAGTGTACTTCTCGTTTCTCTTGATATACCTACAGCCCGATCACACTTTTCCTGGCAAAAAGAAGTTGCAATTGGTAAAATGGTACGGGATCAACTCGGCGTTCTTCTTTCTTACACAGACTTGGTTCTTTGGTCCACTGATTTTCGAACGAATTAACATGGCAACCGGCGGCCATTGTGAATTGAGTGGCGTCACAAGAGAAGCCGAATGTAAGGCAAATGGCGGCCCTTGGATAAACGGCTTTGACTCGTCGGGCCACTTTTATTTCTTGATATCCATTAGTTTGTTGGTATGGAAGGAATTCTTGGTTCATCTTGAAATCCCTTCCAGGATACAACTTCCAAACGGAAGTGGCATTGATTTGGAACGGGGAATATTTTCCACCCCGAGTAATGATAGAGATGGTTTGAATGACATACAGTGGGACAACATATATATCCGAATCTATCGGAGCACGATAATGTGGATTGCACTGGCATTCCTCGGGGTGTGGTATTTCATGTACTTGATCACATGTATATTCTTCCACACGGTTCCTGAGAAGGTTGTTGGTACGATCTGTGGAGTGTTTGTGCCATTGCTAGTGGTATATTTTGATGTATAAATTAGCGACTTGAGTGAGCACAAAGGTTACAAAGGTATCTGACTGGATAACCGATGGGATTAGCGGTGTGCTAGTACGTTCGCCGTGATGGTAACTCATAAAGTTATTTAGGCAATGTACATATCTGGCTGTGTGAACATGACGACTCTCTATGCCAAGACGTTGAAAGTTTATAAGACGGACTCTTGGTTCTCCGGTTCAGCGCTTTATTAGCGTCCCACACAATCAGCGAAGTACTTCTTCGGCTCCCGTAGCCCAGAATAGGTTTTTCACCTCAGAAGAAGCTTCTAGAGACTACAACTAGAAAATATCTAGAGAAAGCACAGATTTTAAAAAAGGCTTTTGTAGAGAGGAGCCGATAGACTCAAGACAGAGAAAGCATATATTTAATTAGTAATAGAAGCAATTTATAATCGAATAATACCACTCAAGATCAATGAAATATACAAATGACGTCGCTGTTCCTATAACTCCCTTTGCCGTAAACTGTAGCACAAACCCATAAAAATCCAAAAACGACGAACTGGCTATAGTTGCAAAAAATGGCCCCCTCCCAAGCACTACTCCCTCACTATTATCGGGATTACCAATCTCTCCACAGAAGCACCCAGTGCCTCGCACCTTGCGAAACAGCCGTGCTACCCAAGCCAATTTCATCCATTTTGCTCCCACGCCACAAGCAGCCAGCAATATTCACTCAAAAATAACCCAAAACAACCCCACTCTGACCCCTTTCCAAGGCGAACAGAACACAATCAGAGACGAGCCACTGCGAGATTTTCGCTACTGGAGGCACAAATCTCGCACTGAAAGCACAAATCTCGCAGAAAAAAGAAGAATTCCGTACGGATTCTGGTTCTGCGTAGTGAGAACGGGTACGATAGCTGATCTCTCCGCCGCTAACAACGGATCAGCAGTTGCAGTTCTAACAGTTGTAACAGTTGTAACAGTTGTAACAATAGTAACAATGGCTCACGTATTTGATGTAGCTGTTAATCCAGTCAACACACCCTGTAAATGTATATCGGCATTGTCTGTTCACAAATTCTAACAAGCGACGTGGGTAACTATGCAACTACGTCTCTTTTCGCCTCTTATTTGCTCATAGTTAAGCTTTTTCTCAGCCGCTTCTTTAAATCTCTTTTTGCTGATGGCCATCTGATTAGTCTATCACTCTTTTAGAATAAATATTGGAACAGCATTTATTATTTTTGGCACTGTCATTTTTCTTAGTAATTGTATTATTATTATCACTGCTAGATTTATTATTGCAGCATTGACATTGCTGCATTATTATTATTTATCTATTTCGTCATCGCTGCCTTCGCTATTTTGCAGTATAAGAAGACACGGCTAGGGCCCTTTTTTGATTTTGCATTCTGATATTTATAGAGTCAGTTACTAGAGGGATTATCGTTGCTTCTACTTGCATTTTCCACTGCCATAAGCCGTCTACAATACAACGCCCCAGATGCAACACTTGCACATCAATTTCGCCAATATCCATTGCGACAACTGTGTCTCCAGCATCACAAGCATACTATCACACCATTTCGCCAACCTTTCGTATCTTGAAGAGCCCCAGACCGAAGAAGACGTCAAGAACTTGGCCAAAGACAGCGCCGTGCTCACCATAGACCACAATGACGTCGATTTGTACTATAACCCCTCGTCAAGCGAAGCCAATCGCCCCAAACCACAGCTAGAGCTGTCTATCAAGAAGATCATCAAATCGTTAACAAGAGCTGGTTTTCAACTCTTATCGTGGGAGATCGAGAATGACGGAGAAGTGGTCCATAGTTCATCTCACACTAAGACCAGAGAACTCACAGACAATACCCTAGCAGACCATGCTGAGGGGTTCTTTGATTTCCTCAACATCTATTCAAGATTCGTAGATTCAAGGTCGACAAAGAACCACTTGAAGACATGCAAGACTTGCCAGGCACTGAAGCAGTTGGAAGAACAGGCAAAGACCAATGCCAAGTCTAACGACTCCGACTCCAGCAATGAGATGTCCACTGTGGAAACTGTAGTCGAGAAACCAGATAAAGAATTCAGGGCTGTCTTCTCTATTACTGGAATGACATGTGCTTCCTGTGTTCTGACTGTTACCAATGAGATCAACACCATTCTTAACGACGGTGTGACTCCGAAATCAGAGGATGCTAACTTCTCCGTCGACCTTATTCAACAGAGTGCCGTTGCTATCATACCAAACAAACAACTCATCAACAAGATCGTAGACTCTATCAATGACACGGGTTTTGAATGCCGTTTGTTGGAAGTCTTGCCAGTCCAAAGATCTATTAACACCAAGGTCACGGCTATGATTACTGGTATGACATGTGTAGCATGTGCCAACTCTATTCAAAGTGCAGTGAAAGAATTACCATTTGTCTTGGAAAGTGGTATAAGTGTAGTCACAAAGAGTGCCCAGTTCATCTTAGAGGAATCAGCAACGGACAAGGAAGATCACTTAAACAAATTGAAAGAAACAATCGAAGACTGTGGATTCGACTTTGAATTGGTTAAGAAGGAAAAGATAAACTATACTTCCTCCAGAAAGAAATCAAGAACGATCAATATTAGCGTGGAAGGAATGTTCTGCGACCATTGTCCAGAAATTGTTACTAAGTACTTATCCAGTTACGGTGAAGCTGTGGTTATCAACGATCTCCTTACTTTGAACCACCCCTTTATAAAGTTCACGTACATCCCAGGAAATGGCATCACAGTCAGGAAGTTCCTCTCTGACTTAAACCATATTGGTCCAAGTGACGATGAAGAAGAGGGTTACATTATTAATAGCGACAAAGAAGGACTCTTTAAATGTTCTTTAGTAGATCCAGTTTCCATGGACGAGCATTTGAGGAGACTTTCAAAAAAGGAATTGCTTCGAATTGTGATTAGACTTGTCATAGCAACAGTTTTTGCAATCCCTACCTTTGTTTTCGGAATTGTTGCAATGTCATTATTACCTAAAGATAGCGGTTTCCGTATGTGGGTTGAAGAACCAATTTGGGCAGGAAATGTATCAAGAAACACCTGGATTTTGTTATTCTTAAGCACCCCAGTCTATTTCTTTGCTGCAGATATCTTCCACCGCAAAGCTATTAAGGAAGTCCGCTCCTTATGGCTTCACAAGAACTCGTTCAAGAACAGAATATTCAAGTTTGGGTCCATGAATTTGTTAATGTGTTTGGGAACTTCGATATCCTACTTTGCTAGTATTGCCCTTTTGATCTTAAGCTCCCAGCAGAAAGCACATGGCCAGATGGGTTTACATACTACCTACTTCGATTCAGTAGTATTCTTGACGTTTTTCTTATTAATTGGAAGACTTCTTGAAAGCTATTCTAAATCGAAGACCGCCAGTGCCATAGCCAATCTCGGCTCATTAAAGGTTTCAATAGCTACATTAGTTGAAAATGATGATGGAGATTTCACTAACGATGAAGTAATTGACGTGAAATACTTGGAAACAGATGATTTCATCCGTATCGCCACAGGAGAATCTCCTCCAGTTGACTGTGTCATCGTTCAAGGGCTGTCAGAATTTGATGAGTCTGCATTGACTGGTGAGTCCATACCCGTGAAACATGCTCCAGGACATCAGATCTTCTCAGGAACCGTGAACACAGGTACTACCTCTGTCATCGCTAAGATTATCAGTTTGGAAGGTGACTCATTGATAGATCAGATCGTCAACACTGTCAGAGACGGTCAAATGCGTAAAGCTCCTATCGAAAGAACTGCTGATGTGTTGACAGGGTACTTCGTGCCCGTCATCACCTTGTTGGCTGTCATAACTTGGATTATCTGGTTAGCTCTTGGCTACTCTGGAGCATTACCTGAACATTACTTGGATATTGAAATCGGTGGTTGGGCGGTTTGGTCTTTGGAGTTTTCAATTGCTGTGTTCGTCATTGCCTGTCCATGTGGCATTGGATTAGCAGCTCCAACAGCTTTGTTCGTCGGTTCTGGTTTGGCTGCAAAATATGGTATCTTGGCTAAAGGAGGAGGTGTCGCTTTCCAGGATGGAGCCAACACCAATGTCGTATGCTTTGATAAAACAGGAACTTTGACTCTCGGAGAATTGCAAGTCACGGACTATGCCTTTGTCAATGACTCGGTCAATGCAAGTATCGTAAGAACAATTGCCTTACAAATTGCAAGAGATTTGGAATTATCTTCCAAGCACCCATTGGCAAAGGCAGTGAAGTCATTTGTGGAAGATTTTGCATTCAAAAGACACGAGGTCAGAAGCACCCAAAACAAGGTACCACAAATAGAAACAATTCCTGGTAAAGGTCTCAAAGGTGAAATTATCTTCGACATAGCAGATGACATTTGGAATCAGTATAAACCAACTGAAGCAATCCTTGGTAACGAAGTTTTGTTCAAAGACTATGGGGTATTTATTTCTCCAGAACAGCATGAAGCTTTGAATAAGTGGAAGACCGAATGCAAATCCATAATTCTCGTTGGAGTTAAGTCTGAAGCTTTGTTTGGAGATAATGAATTCCATTTGGTATTAATGATAGCTACTAGGGATCAAGTGAGACCTGAGACAAAGCAAGTAATTGACTATCTACAAAACGTTCACAATATCGAATGTTGGATGATCACAGGTGATAACAAGATGACCGCTGAAGCAATAGGCAAAGAGCTTGGTATTAAAAACATTGTCAGTGAAGTTTTACCGGATGAGAAACAAGCCCAAGTGAAGAAGATCCAACAACTCAAGAACACTATAGTTGCAATGGTTGGTGATGGTATTAATGATGCCCCGGCTTTGGCTACGGCAGATGTAGGTATTGCACTCTCGTCGGGTGCTGATTTGGCTGTGACATCCAGTGACTTCATTTTATTGAACAAGTCCCATCCTTTAGTTACCTTGGTCACTTTGTTGGACTTATCCAGAGCTGTTTTTAAAAGAGTCAAATTTAACTTTGGTTGGAGTTTGGTTTACAACGTGATTGGTATTCCTATTGCAGCTGGTGTCATTTATCCTTATAAGAACACTAGGTTGAGTCCCGTGTGGGCTAGTGTTGCTATGGCAGCCTCTTCCATTAGTGTTGTTCTGAGCAGTTTGGCATTGAAGTTATACAGACCAAAAATCAGAGGCGACACCTTCAAACTAGAGGAAAGTGAACAAATCGAGCCGAAACAAATCGAGTTCTAATTACAAATGATAACGAATAATAGAGAATATGAGATAGTACATGATATATGATATATAATACTAATTGAATTTTATGACAAATACTACCTATTTGTAAGAAGCCTAATTAAATGTAGTTTAACAATAAAGGCGAGGATCCTTTCACGAACTGAATAAATGACGTGGTAACTAGCGCATTTCACACTATATGCATTTAGAACACTGGCAGTGCTCATTACTCCTTGACGTTAAATATCGTCTTATCAAACTTTACTATCATAACGGTGACGTTATCTGTGGTGGAGTTTTCAATTGCTAACTGGCACAACTTCTTTGCAGCGATTTGTGGATCAGTAGTTCCATCGCGGAATAAGTTATGCACAAATTGGCATGCTTTGAGGTCCGAGAGAACGTCCCAAACACCATCACATGCCAAGATCATAAATTCGTCATCCTTCGTAATCTCAGTGGACGTCGTGAAAGGCCTTCCAATGACAATGTCTTTCATATATGAATCTCCAAGCGATCTCGAGACTGCTAATACTCCGTTCACTCTGTTTTTCATGACAAGTCCTCCATTTGCTCTTATTCTGTTAACTTCGAGAATATCTGTGGCCTTGTGGTCGAACGAGAGTCTGTATGGCTTTCCGTTTCTGTAGAGGATTATTCTCAGATCTCCTACGTTAGATGTGTAGAGCATTCTCTTGTGATTCGAAGCGGGAACGAAGTCAAAGCTCGTTTGGTTCTTTGTCTTTTTGTCCTCATCTTTTGGTTCAACTTTTTCCTTGTTCTCTTCTTCTGTCTTCTTAGGCTCTTCTTTTAAGCTCCTATCCGTCTCCCACCTGAGGACAGCCACAGCTGCAGTACTTCCGGAGGATCCAACTCCTTCCTTTTCTATCAATTCGTCGGCTTTGACAAACGCATTGCATAAGCTCTGCTTCATGTCGTGTTTTCCCAATGCTGGAGCTGCGTTTTCGTCGTGTCCGTCTATTTCGTCCTCAAGCAAGGTATGAAGGTTGTTACCACACCATCTCGCTGTTCCCTTGCCCGCATGCCCATCGAAGATGGCAAAATAGCCCCAGTCTACTCTTTCGGCGAAGTTGGCGATGTACGTATGCACATCTTCCATTTTGTTTCTGTAGGTGGTGTTCTTATTCTCCGCTACACCGACTTTGAACGAGAGCCCAAAGAACGGATCGCTGTTGTCGCTACCGACCAATTGTTCCACGGTCGTGGAGTTTCTTGCTCTTGATGTGCCCGGCACCTTGCTGAGGGACGAGCTGGAGTTCGACTTCTCTGGAGGAGGAGCGGAAGTGGTCGTGGTCGAAGGTGTCGAGGGCGGTTGATCCGCGATATCAGGGTTGGTAGAGCTCAGCAGCATAGTGTACAGTCGAGACGATCAAGAATGGTTCTTTCACCAGTAAAGCGTCCTCTAGAGCTCGTTTGGATGTGTTTTATAAATTCGTCGGTCAAATGCCTGTAATCACCCGTCACACCCTGGTTGTTCACAAAGACAACAATTGTAACCACTACTAGCAACCACGACAAAACCCCAATTCAAAAGCTGATTGTGCGGCCTAAATGCTCACTAAAATCCCGGTTTCGTATCTCTGACACTCGCACGGACTCGTTTCCGTTGTCAAAACTACGATAATCCCACGCCGGCTATCAACTGCTGCCCATAACACAGCACGCTGTAATAGCCATAATCTACTTTGGCAAAAACTGATTATGAAATTTTGTGACAAAACGGGCTGTGTGCAGGCGGAGAAATACCGTGATTGTCTCGAAAGGCTTGTGGAAGAGGGCTGGGGAGGGAGAGATAGATGGAGCTGGGTGGGTGTCTATGCGTGGGGTAGAGGCTGTGGGGTTGGGGGCGGTGTGGGAAGTGAATGGGAACGGAAACGGGGCAATCTCGGTGTTTTTGGTAGTGTGGAATGGGTAGTTCGGGTGCAAGCCGTTGTTTCAGAGTGGAAATGGGTGGTTTCAGAGTTCATAATTGAGCAATTGAGCCACGATTGCTCCAAACTCATAAAAGGACCCAGGAAGGGCTCAGAATCGCCATTTCCATGCAACGGAAACACCCCAAGCCTTTGCCACAAAACGCTTACGCCAGATCAACACCAGGAGTAGGAATAGGGCCACCAAAACTGCCCACCTTGATTTCACGTGGTAGCGCCGATTAGTGGCGTGTGACATACAGCCGTTTTTGCCACGGATCCACAACAGAGAATGCCATGAAGACGCGGTGCTACAGCCGTAGCCAGGGACACTCGACCTGGAAGCTTATGAAGACATCTAGAATGGTAGCGATTTCTTGGGTTTTTCATCATAGGACAAAGCTCACCCCGAACAGCGAGGTCTCCCACAGTCAGAACAGGTTTTTCCTAAACGCATGATAAAAGAATCTGCAACCAGAATTTTTTGCAGCGATTTCTGAGACGTGCAGCAAAGAGGAGAAGGACAAGACAGCGCGCCGTGATGGTAAGCTAACAATATGGTGAAATAGGTATATGATGCAGAGTCGATTCCTGGTGGTTGTGGTCGTTGTGTGGACATATCGCTGTTTAGAAAGTTCATTTATGATAGGATTTTTACAATAGATTCGGCAACTTCGTGTTCTTCTACCACTACTTCATTGGGTGCGTTACCCTTTTGGGGTTTTAAGATGGAAATGACGATTATTTTATAGATGCCAACTACGACTCCAGTATTTTTAGAGCATTCTGATTGTTTGTGAATGGGAATGCCGATATTGTGGAAGGTATGACTGCTTTCTTGATGTCGGTAATTAAGTGTGTTATCAGCAAATTTCTGGTTGCGGGACAATTTCCGGTCGGGTCCTGGCTGCAATACTTCTTTGGTCAAGTAACGATTGGAGGACCCTTCCACACAAGAAAGTGTATCAAATGATTACATAGCACTGAATTTGCAACTGTCAACCTTATGGGTATTATATTTCCACACATAGTACAGTCCTCCTTTCTTAATCTCATTCTTTCTCTCTCTCTCTCTATCTCTTCCTCTCCCCACCATTCCTCGGCATCGACTCAGTAGTATATTTATATCCGAGCCCCCGGATATATGGCCCTTACCAAAATTCCACACAAAACACATGTCAACAAAAAGGACGACTAACTCCTCTTCTATAAGCCGGGTATTTGCCACAGTAAACCATATATAAGTAAGGCAAGGAGATTGAATCTGATCCTGCTTTGTTCCTGTTGCTGTTTCTGGTTGTTTTTGCCTTTTCATTGTGTGTTTGATCTGTTCGTTACTGTGTATTAATCGTCGGTAAGTATACCAATCTATCACTAGTTAGTAACTATATTAAAAATTCGCTATGGCCGTGGTTCCAGTCCCATATACTCCATCCCACGAACCAGTTGAGGAATTCGTGGAGTTCAACGGTGCTAACTTCAGAACCGTTTCTTGGAACGTCCCAGAATCCATTACCAGAAAAGGAAAAATTATCTTTCTCCATGGATTCGCCGAGTCGGCCCCAATTTACACCGAGTTCTTCGACAACTTGAACAAAGCTGGCTACGACGTCTTCTTCTTCGACCAGAGAGGAGCCGGTGAAACCAGTCCTGGCAAATTAGAAGGAAAAACCGATGAGTACCACACTTTCAACGATTTGGACTTCTTCATTAAGCGTAACTACGATGCCAGAAAAGACCAGAGTGAAAAGTTCTTCTTAGGAGGTCACTCCATGGGTGGTGGTATTGTGCTTAACTATGGTATCAGAGGTAAGTACAGAGATTACATCAAGGGTATCTTCACCAGTGGTCCTTTGATTAAGTTGCACCCTGATACCCAACCAAATGTGATAGTCAGAACATTGTCGCCAGTCATAAATGCTCTTGTTCCAAACTTGAAGATCGATTCCAAGTTGAACTACGATTACATTACCTCTAACGAGAAATGGAAGCAGTACATCATCGATTCTCAGAAGAAGCTTGTTGGTACTGTTAGACAATTCAACGATATGTTCGTCAGAGGTGAAGACTTGAACAGAAAGGAGGTCGTGGCCAAGTTTTCACCAAATATCGGTTTGTTGCTCCTTCATGGTACGGAAGACCACATCAACTGGATCGATGGTACAGAGGACTTCTTTGAATTACTACCACGGAGCATTGACAAGCAATTCTTCGCAATTGAGGATGCTAGACACTCCCTTTTCCTTGAGAGCGAGGATCTTGTTGAGGATATTCGTGAGAAGGTTATTAGTTTCTTGGA
The DNA here is from genome assembly GCA_030572575.1 of Scheffersomyces insectosa. NCBI lineage: Eukaryota > Fungi > Ascomycota > Pichiomycetes > Serinales > Debaryomycetaceae > Scheffersomyces > Scheffersomyces insectosa. The sequence continues at coordinate 80,111 of JAJMAO010000044.1, forward strand.
CAACCACTAGAAATACTAGAAGATACTAGAAAACTTGCTATAGCGTATATGAATGTTAATATTATTTGAAAATTGGATTTGATGTAGAGAGAAAAGAATCAAACAAGCAGTAGTGGAGGTATTTAGAAACTCCCAGTAACAATTGTCTTCTGATGGTGTTGCTATCTGATGTAGTGCTAGTATTAGCTTGTATATTTAATATATAGTAACTTTTACTTGCAGACCATTAGAAGTCCTTCCTAGTTCGGTGATCTACGAATCCGAGATTAACGCATTCATAGCCACGTTTCTTCCCACAAAGAGACAACTTTAAATCTGAATTGGTCCACCTGTTACGCAGATATGAAGTACTGACTCACCGCTTACATCAAGTGCCATTATGTAGCAAATATGATTCACCAACCTCTTTACGGACGAGTTCGTACATTGTAATTACACATTTCACATATACTAATATATCTCAAATGACACATTACGGCATTTTTCTCCTATCTCATGCTCTTTGATATGAACGCAATGGTGCAACGTAAGATGGCATAGATAATAATACCGAGTCATCGCAACCCAAAAGGTCTTAGTCTTTATTCACACTTTCTCCATTCATACCCACCAACAGCCACTCATAATCCACTCACAGCCTAATTCTTTTCACAGCACCCACTTCGCCTACTGCCATCTTTCATCATACTTCACATCTCATCATACTCTCTCATCATACTCTCATATAGCTGCAAAATTCTACCGTCTCCGACCTTCTGTAGACCGGAACTCCCCCACCTTTCTCACCCGAATCTCATCCTCCACTAACTCTCATTAGCACTCAGAGAGCTTTTACTTTTTAGTTTCTCTCTGTACAAATCATTGCCATCTTGTCTTTATTGTCCATTTCTATCTCGTTTTTGATACAGCTAGCCAGTGATATAGATCGTCTCTTAAAAAAAGAAACACCCACTAGCACTCTCTCACTCTCTTACTCTCCCACTAACACACTGCTATCTCACTCGCTCGCTCGCTATACACACAAACGGCGGCCGTGTCTCACTGAGAAAGCCGTTTCGCACGTGAGATGTCCGGCCGCCGATAGCAGCATGTCACCAGATGGTAGATTCCATACATGGACAATGGAGATGGAGAAGTTTCGTGAGGTTTCTGGAGCGAGTCGTGGTGAGGTTCACTGCAATTCATACTTCAACTTGATCTGCGTTTTGTTCCTCGGTGGGCTTTTTTTTGCATACTTGTTTTGCTATTCTGTTGGTTTTCTTCACCCACCAAATAGTCCATTTTTCACCCATCGGCTCATAGTTAGCATAGTCTTGGTTAGACACAACCTAGACGTTGAGCAGCACAAGTCGGTGAAAATCAAGCTTTACCACGTAGAAGTAGTTTTCCGGATCAACGAATCCCCACAGAACGACCTCTGGGTGCTAAAACCTATCTTCAGCGCCCTGAGCCCGCATTGGCCCTACTGTTTAATGGCCCTCCCACCATACTATAGCATTTTTTACCAGTACCGATTACCACAATAACGTTCGTTTCGCTGCAATTACATCCCCAATTAGCCCTACAACTACTCCCACAGTCCCTTCAGCACCGCCATTACCACCAATACTAATCAAGTCTCGTCACAATGGGATACACTATAAAACAGAAGATCGATATCTGTCTAAAGGCCGAGGCCAACCCCGAGATGACTCAAGCCGATCTAGCATCTTGGGCAGCGAGTCAATACGGCTCGGTGAAAGCACCATCACAGACGACGATCTCTCGTATCCTCAGCTCGAAGAACGACTTGATAGCGACGAAAGACACAGACTTCCAATTGGTTCGTCGTCGAAAACAAACAAACCCATTGCTTCGGAGAATCCTTACAGAATGGATCACCCAAGCCATATGGGAAAACATCCCTATAACCACCCCAATTATACAGCTGACAGCAAATGCCATTTGGAACCGACTCCCAACGGCAGAAAAAGATGGAAATGGAATTTTCAACCAAAAGTGGTGCAACCACTTCATCAAAAGACTCAATATTAACCTTACTGGTACCAATGACGAGATAGCGAACAATCCAGGCAACCATAAGTTGAACAAAGTATGGAAGTTGGACGAAAAAATAGAATTGAAGCTGTATCTTTCAGAGTTGATAGCCAAGGAAAACTATACTCCTCAGGATGTTTTCGTTCTAGAGGAATTCCAGTTGTTCTATTCGCTTCCTTTGGATCAGATCTTCGATGTTTCGTCCATCGATAAAGGGCTTAAGCAATCGAGCTCATCCACTGAAAACTCGCTCACCATAATGCTTGGGTGTAATATAGACGGTTCTGAGAAGCTCACGCCGCTAGTGGTGGGCAAATACGACAAGTTTGATGTGTCCAAGAGCTCACATGCTACGTTCAAAAACACGTCAGTCAACCATATATCACAGCATAACCTCATGAACAAAATCACAGAAGTATACCAATTGGTGTACAAATCGAACACCAACAAGTGGATCACTTCGAGCATGTTCCAGAACTACTTGGTTACTCTAGAACATAAACTATCCAGTATTTCTCCAGATAGAAAGATCCTTATTCTTCTTGATGATTCGTCATCCCATAGAATAATCAACCTTAAGTTCGACCACATCAGATTGTGCTACATGAAGAACAACACGAACCATAAAAGTCCCTATAACTCCTTGTACAATGGAGTTAAATTCGATTATTTACCTATGAACTTTGGTATTATAGAAGAGTTCAAGATATTATATAGGCTCCAGCAGTACTTGGAGATGATCAATCTCCAGCGACTCAACTCAAAGACGAGCAAAAATGGTCTTAACGACACAGAACCATCGCCAGATATTGATTTGACCAACTACAAGGTCACAGCATCACAAGGAATGGAGGTCTTATCAGAGACTGACTATCACATTCCACTTATAAAGGTCATAGAGTGGATAAAGCGTTCATGGGATTCCATTTCACCAGAGAAGATTTTCCTTTCGTGGAAAAGAACTCATCTCATGCCATTGGCGAAATCGTGGCCATCGACGGATGCTGCGGTATCTATGAAAGCCAACAGCGATCTAGTCTCGTTGGTAACGACTTCAACCAACTACAACATCAACAAAAGCTACAATAAGTTGGTGGAAATCATGGGTTATTTAAACGTTGTGATTCCTTGGGAAGTCGAAGAGCTCTTAGGATTGGTCAATGAGATGGGAAAGGTCACCTTGAACTATGTTTCCATCGAAGAAATCATCGGCAGTTGTCTCCTGGAAACATATCATGAAGATGGACAGGACGATAGATCTGATAATAATATGATCAACGACGATCTGTGGTATAGCGGACAAGTGGACTCCACGAGCAACGAAGGGACTGGAGCGTTTGTTACATCCAACAGCCCTGGCAGTTTGCTAAGCCAAGCGTTTGCAACTGCAGCTGCTGGAAAGGCACAGAATACTGGCTCTCCTTACGGATGGAATGCTGATTTCACTGCTGGAGCAGGTACAGCTGCAACGAATACTTTAAGTGACGGATCTAGGCTAGGCACATTGCTAGACACGGCTGAAAGAAATCAGGCTTTGTCTGACGCTACTATGATGCCAATTACCCCTATGGACAGCGCTCAAATAGTCCCTGCTCCGTTAATGCCGAACAGAAAACAACAACAGCAAGATGTTTCTACTCTTCCGCCAATCCTATCCAAGTTCAACTCTTCACCACAAGTACAAACTCAACTATCCCAAATAACAGCACCAAAAATAAATAGCCCAGTCGGCACCAAACATAGAATAGATGGAGATGATGGTTGGTTCTCCGATAAAAGAAGAAACACTCTCTTCTCACCAGCAACCAGCAACATGGTATATCCTATCTTGAACACAGGAGGAGCTCTTAACGACTCGTTGCCTCCTTCAGGCTCTCCGCCGCCATTGTTTACTGGAAGCAGCTCTAATTCGGGTCTTCTAGGCAAGTCGGTGTTTTCTGGTATAAGCTATAAGTCTTCACCAGGATCGAATATTGGCAGCTACAACGGCTCGGAACGAACTTCATCCCCAGCAGTGGTCGTCAAGCATAACGACTATGAATTAATGAAAATGCTCAAGAACTTGCTCGACGCAAGCTCCAGCTCGCTCAAGTTGTCTTCATCGACGGTCAACGAACTTACGTTGAATCTAAAGGAGGTTGAAGCCAGATTAGAGCAACAGTCACTACAAGAGGCTGCGGTGGGCAGACAACCCAGTTAGCTTATATATGTAAATGCCATTTATAGAAAATACAGTAAGCTGCTGACAGATTTACTTGTAGAGGGTACTACTTGAACAATGAAATAGATTCATAAAATAGTGTAGTATATTGGCGTTTCGTTTCATATATAAAACTTCGTATGATATACTGGTTATGTACAAGTAAGTGGATCATAGCGGTGCATGGTGGGTTTATGTAATATAATGGAAGAGTTTCAGTGGTGGGTCTTATGGCGTAACGCCATACATTGAAAACCCTCTAGTTTTTAATGAAGAAAGGTTCAATTTCATTTGTGAAAGTTCTTATTCTATCCATATTATGAGATCTCATCTTCGTGTTTTAACAACATTCATATACGCTTTGTGAATACCTTTCTGAAGCGGGACCTTCTCATATCTTTTCCTTCTCTTCATTTGGGTTTTCTCTTTGCTATCTAAGCAGTTTCTGTTCCCTGAGCTGCCAAAATAGCATCCTCATCCTCCTCCGTTATGCCCAACTGCTTAGCTCTCTCTTCCAAGCGCTTTCTCTTCTCCAAACGGGCTCTTCTTATTCTGGCTATCTCAGCTTGAATCTCATGGGGTTCCTTTGGAATCTGGTTCAAAGTCGAAGGATCTGGCCAGAAACCTGGCAAGTTGAACTTGTTGTCAGTATCCAAACCGACGTAGTACATCACGAGAATGGGGGTCAAGAGGTAGAACCCGAACTAGAAGCTGTCAGTATTTTTATTCATTGCCCATAAACGATACGAGATGAAGTAGATAGAAGAGTCAAAGACATCGTAGGGATTTGAATTGCAATGGGGAAGAGCAATGAACGGATGTTTCTGCAAAACCGATCCTACAGATCCTAAATCCAAGCACTTACCGCTTCCGAATGCTTCTACTCGTCGAAAACATTCTATTCTCCCAATTTCCATGGAATCTTATCCCTATCCAACGACTTCTTGTGAATTCTTCATCCTCATCTACTCTCATTCGCTACATACCTTGCCTGTCTCAAGCTGGGTTCTGGTGATACCACCTATGAAACGGCGGTAAAACCCGGAATGTATCATTCGCTGTGACATTCTCTCGATTTTGCGTGTTTTTCGTAGTCGCCAACAGTAATAGTAACGCTATCAACTACAGCACTTCAAGAAGAAACAACCATCAAATACCATTCATCGAATCCTGAACATTCAAACTCCGTTGGTTTTTCTGGCCGCAGAATCTCACGATAAGTCGCACCCGAAAAAAGGTGTGTTTTTCCTGTGTGGTGTGGAGCCATTTAGTGTGTCTCTGCATTGCAATGGAGCTGTTAATGGTGCTAATGGTGCTAACGGAGCTGAAGGTGTAGCTGATAATGATGTTCTAAAGGGGGTATTAGTCCAGGCACGGCGGAAGAAGAAGGTGAAAAGTGGTGGTCATTAATATCGTAGCTACAGAAGAAATCCTGGATTAATAGGTATCTTCGTGACTCCTTTTGCTAAAAAATGAGATCATTTCAGAATAAACTGCCTATTCATAGTAGGAAAGCTCTCCAAACATACTAAATGACACTAATTTGTTGCCGGAACAATAAACGAAAGGCGGTCATTATATCTCTATCCCAGGCAGATTTGTCCACTCCCATCGAAACTGACCTTACCAATCATCAGATCACTTCTAACTAAGCTCTTCCCTCCAATTAGCGTATTGGATGCAAAATATTATATGCAGGCACTTGTATCATGGGTTTTAGGGGCTAACGACTACGACCTTAATGGAGCGTTTTTAATGTTATAATGGCTGCATTATTTTCGGGCTCCCTCTTAGATTAGAATCATAAAACTTTGAACTCTTTAGGGCTATTCTTCGTGGATATATTGGAGTACTAAGTTTTCGTTTAATTCACGTGATTTATATAGTAGACTACTGCGGCATGGGTCTATTTACCCATGAATCGAACTATTTCTGTACGAGTACCTATATAAGGATAATTTTAGCTCTCCAACAGGTTAAACCAAGGCAATTGACCATCTCTTACATTTTACAATCATCCTTTACCCCATCTGAGCTCAATTGGCTGATACTACTACCATTTCTACCGTATCTCCCTTCTTACCCTTCTTCTCTGTGCAGTTCCCAGTTTTTAGCAAAAGCACACGAATCAACTAACACTAACAAAACTACTAACTAAAGGAGTTGTAATTGACGAGACTGGTATAGCGTGTTCTTATCCGCAAAGAGTAGTGTTGTTGAAGGTATTGTAGTGACAATTGGCATTTATAGTTAGTCCAGTTAAGTGGTCGTCATTTTTGTAGTCAGCAGAGCCCCATACAGCGAGTCGTATCCCTTTCAATCGCATAACATTCAGTACTCACCATGTCAGATTACACAGCCATAGAGTCCGACGTCCCGATCGGAGGAGCCTACAATGATACTCCACCTCCACCTCCACCAAAATACAGCGTTTCAGGTACAATGGACACGGGCAATGCAACAACAACCACACAACAGCTGCAGCAACCATCTGCTTCAATGCCCCAAACTTGGGCAGAGAGATTAAGAGAGTCGTCTCACCCTATAGCATTACTCTTCTACATGTTCTTCAGAGTGGCCCCCATTTTCATCTACATCTTTGGTAACTTCTTCATCGGGTTCATTACCCAGAAAAATCGGTTTATATTACACTTTATTGTGTTGATCTTACTATTCTCGGCCGATTTCTGGAACTTGAAGAATGTAGCGGGCCGTTTGCTTGTGGGCTTGAGATGGTGGAACGAAACAAACCCCATTGAGGGAGCACCGGGCGAGTTTGAGAATGTATGGGTATTTGAGACGGCTGATCCTAATAGATACATAAATCCAATAGACTCCAAGGTGTTTTGGATCTTATTGTATGTGCAACCATTGACTTGGGGTGTGTTTGCGCTCTTGTCGTTATTGAAGTTCCAGTTCTTGTATTTGCTTTTGATCATAATAGCAATCTCATTGTCTTTGACCAACGCATTAGCATTCACCAAGTGTGACAAGTTCGGTAAGGCTAATAACATCGCCACTGACCTCTTCTCCCGTGCAACGGGAAGTGTGTTGAGCAGATTGAACCCATTCTCAAGCTAAGATATCTGGAAGAGATGAGTTCCTTGTTGCAATGGAATATTGTTACGCCCAATATAATTTATCCAGACTATTTCTATACTTTATTCTCCTTTCTAAAGAAAGTAAGTGTATGTCTTAATCCACGATCACTTGTAGTTGATACCAGTACAGGTTTGCTTTCAATGTAGGCGATATTAGAGTTGGAGAGGTCCAGCGGTACTTTCCTTGTTTTGATAATACCCTCCTGGTACCGTGGAGAAGTAATCAACTTATCCATGGCATTTTTGTTGAGTCTAACTAAGACGTTTCGAACGGGGTTTGTTTCAGAGCCTCCAGCGGTTGTAGGATCAGTCTTCAAGTTATCACCTGCATTCCATTTAGCAGGTGAAAACGACACGACATTGGAATGAAAAGAATCATAACTACTGATTGTACTATCTTGTTTCCGCCAACGTAATGACTTGAAGCTGGATAAGATGTCCTCAAAGGGTTTCGAATCCCCACCCTGGTTTTTAAGGCGTTTGGAAGGTGATCTCAATCTGAAGCTCATGACCCTTCGAACTAGTGTCAGTTCTTTCAGCTCTTTCAAAGGCAAGAAAGAATCCTTATTTGGTACCAATGGAAGAGGGTGTGGCTCTTCTGGAAGCACCAAGTCTGAAAGCGACGGAGATCTTAAGTAACTGTCGAATATTTCATCCATGAGATCCTCAAATTTCTTATCAGAAGCTTCAGCAGCCTCTTTCTTTCTCATCAACCTAGACAAGAGATAAGTACTTCTTCTAAGCACCGAGCTCTGGACCGTTTCTTCGATGTGACATAGTGGCCCAGAAGCTGTTTTGACTTCAGTGGTGACATCCATGACATTTTGCAGAACATCGTTGTGGTATTGACTGGAGAGAAAGAGAGCGGTATACTCTGGCGTGGCTTTGCCATTTTCCTCACCCTTCACTGACATCGGTCGAATGCAGCTTACTCCTTCTTCCCGTTTTACTCCAGGTCACTCTCAGTGTTTCTATAAAGCCTTTTCTTCAGCTGAATAGTACAAATAGATGAAATAGAAAATAGCCGCTTTTTTGATTGCAAATTTGCTTTTTGCCGCTTCGAATTTTTCGCAGCCTAATAGTATCACTATCTAATACTCTGTGGAGAGGTCAAGACAGCAAGAAAACCAGGAGATAGGCAGACACATTTTATTGAAGACAACGGGTTAATAAGTAATCACATACGTCCAAGCTGCTTTTTATCTTTAGGTGGCTTCCCAGATAGTCTGCTAAAAAATCTAATGAATAATTACCCTACATTCGTTAAAAGTAAACATACATAGAAATAAATATAATTCAAATTAAATATGAATAATCTTAGCCCAGCCCATTCACAAGTTATTTTAAAAGAAGCGAATATGTTAATAATAGATATACAAAATCCGAATGAAATAACAGAAGTTAATTATAGTGATATTGTTAACAAGTTGGAATTTGATGTTACTCAATATAATTTCTAAATTATAAATTTTATAAATACGATCTATTAAATGTAAGTGAATTAAATCCTATATAACGGATTTACTTCAACATAAGCATCTAATTCAAAATCAAAAATGTGGTTACTAACAACTAAAAATAGTTCATATTCTTCAACTAATTCTAAACGTAATTTAGGAGCAACATTAAAAAATTTAGTTAAACGCTAATATAATTTTTTCTTTTTATCATAAGATTCTATACACTTATCAAATTCTATATAATTATCAACATCACGAAGGGGACATTTAAAACTTTCCACGTCTGAATTATTATCTAAATATTTATGACATTTAAGTTAAAAGTCGCAGTACCAACTACTTAGTTAATTGGACATACACAGCATCTTGGTGACACATAGTCAAATGGACGGACTTCTTTGGTGGGTAAGAACTTGTGTCTTTTGAAACAAGATTTGGGAACATCTGTAACAATCTGACGACAACATAAGAAGCTTCAGTCAAAGCGAACTGTTGACCCAAACAAATTCTAGGACCACCGTTAAATGGAACATACGCCCATCCCAATCTTTTACTGTCGGCCCATCTCTCTGGCTTGAATTCCAGGGCATCTTTGCCGTAAAATTCTTCCATTCTTTGAGTGGCATAAACACTATATGCAACAGTAGTACCCTTTGGAATAAAAATAGGAGATTGGCCATCCTCGCCTCCTCCAACTGGTAATGTTGTGTCCTTGTTAGAAACTCTGAAGTTAATTGGAACAGATGGATAAAGTCTCAAAGTTTCGTTCAAGACAAACTTCAAGTATTCACACCTCTTCAATGATTCAAATGTGATTTCCTCGACCCTGGCATCGTCACCTTGACCAAAGTGCAGGTAGATCTCCTCCTTTAACTTAGCAAGAATCTCTGGTCTCCTGGACAATTCGAAAAATATGAAGGATAATAAACCAGCAGTAGTATCTCTACCGGCAACCAAAATGTTCAATAATTGGTCTTGTAACACCTTTGGATTTCTTGTCTGTTTAACTAATTCGTATAAGAAAGTGTAACCATTGGCTGAGTTTTTCTCAAGTTCTTCTGGGGTAAATTTCAATGCTCTTTGAACGTAGTATTGGGCAACCTTGTGGACACCAGCATTAGCATTGCGGAACTCTCTGTTGTTGATGAACATATAGAACATTTGGACATATGATCTAGTAGCAGCGTACTTTTGAGCGAGATTGAAAGCATCAGCAAACTCGGCTCTTCCCTCAATATCATTTGGAGGAGGCAATCCAATGGAGTCATCGTACAAGGAGCTCACAGACTCGCCGAACAAGAACTCGGTGGCGGTATCAACGGTTAACTTGAAGAACAACTCCTGAATGTCAAAAGTCTTACCATCAGCTTTCTCGATATGCCTGCGTAAAACTTGGAGATGTGGCTCCAATGCCTTGACGTGAGAAACCTGTTCTCTAGCAAACTGAGGTCTTAACATAGCTCTGGAGTGCTTCCATCCTTCGCCGTCTAAAGTAAAGATACCATCACCTAATAAAGGAGCGAAATGAGCATGTCTGGTACCAAGTGCGAAGTCGTTGAACTGAGTGGCCAAGACAGCCTTGATGACTTCTGGGTCTTGGGAAACGAAAATATGGGCCCCAAGTAATGAGACGAAGTAGGTGCTAGACTTAGCTCTATGGAAAATTTCCATAACGAAATCAACCAAATCACCACTATTCTTCTTCCCCAACATTTCAAAAGCGAGAGGGACGGAAAATAAGATGGTTTTCAATTGTACTGGCTCTTTGCACCCATGAGCCTTTTTGAAAGCTCTTCTCTTGGCGTAGATAGCAAGAGCATAAACGGCAATGGCTGTGGCTACGATAGTATACCATTTGCTCAAGTAGGGGATTAGTTCCTCGATAGAAGACATGATGACTTTTGTGAGAGAAGCAGTGGTGGTAAGGTACCGATATCAGTTCTTCTGTAATCTGGTTTCTTCAGAAACAACTTACAAAATTCACAAACAACACGAGAGTTCGTGCTATATGTTTAACTGTTACTAATAGGTATGTTTCTTTGTGAACACCAAAATATGAAATTCACTTATTGACGAAGAATGCCTAAGATAATAGAACTCAATTATTATTGACTTCTATACCCCAAATATTGATGAACCAAAAATTTCCCCCTGGATCACATTGTGTCTATATATACAATCTCCCCGTATCTCTCATTATTATTAATCGACATTCCTAATGATCGCTTATACATTATAGTGCATAGATGTGTATTGTTCTTTTCCTATATTATTAGCTTTCCCATCATAGCATTTTGTGGGACTTCCTTCCTAATGGCGTTTTGCGACTGTATGAAGCAGTACATGAAATGATTCTTTGCAAACAAAAATCACATGGAGTTTGTGGCTAGAGAATTCACATGGAATTTGTGGCTAGGGCGACCTGAATACTAGTGGTCTCAGGAATAGGATCAGCGCCTCCACGTTTCAACCAACATCCGCATATACCTCAAGAAACATGTGCTAATGTTGTAGCATAGCATCCCTGATGCTTTGGCCAAATAAAACTGTAGCGTAGCATCCCTGATGCTTTGGTTAACATGAAAATCCTGCAGTCACCAGTTTTCCCCACTTTTCAATCTCCTGCGCATCAACTCATTAGTGTTCATTGGCCCATTGATGGTGGATATTCCTTATGGCTCAAGCAGGTTGACGCAGTGGAAACGTTCTGGCCGTGATTCCAGGAGTTCTTTCGCGCGTATCTGGAGTTTCTTACCTAAATAGTGTACCATGCTATGCATATTATTGTAGAATATAGCTGCGAAGGCTCTGGATCTGTATGCAACCTTCTCGTTATGCGTTCGGAGTTCGTTTTCTAGTACTACCCTTCCGTTGGGAACGTTGTGGGGGGTCTATTTTCTATTTTTTTGGCTCACTTAAAGGGTAGAGATTCTAACCTATGTGGTACATCTGTGAGGGTGCCCGCTTTATATTGTCCGTATTGATGTAACTAGGTTAAGGGATAAGATTTATTGAAATCCGAGTTATAAACGTACAGAAGCCGTAAATCCGGGTTTGGAATAGTAGTTTCGTGTGTCTTTTAACTGCAGTAATCGGAGTTCTCAAGTACCTGAGCTCATACTTCACTAAGAGAGCCTATTTTGTTGCAGAGCTTCCCCACTTCTAAACCCCTTCCATGGATATCAATAGACATCTACCATAAACAACATCCTACAAATGATGACCGGTTTGTCTCGGATCGATGGATTGTCGCCTACGGCTCTTTGATTCTATTGATGCAAAAATTTTATGATATGCTTTCATAATGATCGCTTCGTTCTGATAACCAAATAGCTAGTATTCTGCTCTATCCAAAATTTCTTTCAAGTGGTGTAGCTTTCCCTCTAAATTCGTATACGAAGTTCTCGAAACAGGGCTTGTAGAGATAACATCGCGTTCAAGTTGGAAATCGAATTCATGTGATTCGCTATTCTTCACCATGAGAATGGTCTCGAAGCAATTGATTAGTCTCGCCAATTTCTCATCATCAATCCTGATCTCAAACCCACGAAGTTTCTGTAATCGATAAACTTGGGAAATTTCCTCCAGCTGCTGCCAGACAATTTTCAAGATCAACTGGTTGAGCAACAAATTAAGGTCATTGTTATTGGAAAACTGTATTACAGACTTATTCAATCCGCTGACCTTTACATGTTTGGGCATTCTTCTTAAAATGCTTATCGGGTCATAGAAAGAATTGGAGCGATCATCGGAATTTTCAATAAGAGCCTTAATAAAAGCTGGCTTCTCCATTGAATAGTCCAATAGGATGTTCCATGCCTCCTTATCGTTCTGCTTTTTGGCGAAAGCTATGGCCTTATTGGGATCCTCCAACTTGTTGATAATAAGCATTAATGCCTTTTTATTTTCTCCTATCTTACCAAGTAAATAGACAAGCTCTTCCGTGAATTCGTTTGCCTCGCATAATTCAATCACTCTAGGAATGTCATAAGAGCTGCTCTTTGTCAAGTATGGAAGAAGAAGACTTCGGTCATATTGTGAGTAGAATTTAATTCTCTCATTGCCGAACTGCTGAATCGAGAACTCGTCGAGTTCTGCCAACTTCTCCAAATAAAAGAAACTCATAAAGTCCATCTGATTGTCGGCAAATAGCTGAATCAAGTCACCCGTATTAAATTCCAGTCGCTGCTCTGCCAATATATTGACAATATCTTGCAATTTAGTTTCGATAGCATTGATTGGCAAAGTCTTGATTTCGTCACCTTTAAATCTCGTTTGGATCACGACTGGCAATTTATCAATAAAGTTGACTAGTATGTGGTTCTCGGACAAGAACTGAATAATATTTGAATCTTTCAACTTGATCAAGTGTGGTACTGCTTTTTTCAGTTCATCATTTTTGATGTATATATCAGCTAGGCATCTCCTTATAACTGTGTTGTTGCTGTCCTGTTCCAATATCTCCTCGAGACGGGCCTCAATCAATTTTCTATCATAAAGCTCAAAATCCCACTGCTGAATTAATTCCAGGAATTTGTTTACATCCTGAGAGACCCAGTAGTTCAAAACTTTTTCGTAGATATTAGTGGGAAGGTTTAATTTAGCAGAAGTAGGTAATATGTCGGTGAACTCTTTGATATGCTCTGTTTTGATGAAGATATTGGCCCACGTAATCCATTGCTTCACAATCTCTTTGATATATGTATCATGCTCTTTCTCTTTCTCTCCGTCTGTTGTGGCAACTGTGCTTTTAGAATCACCTTCTGGAAGTATGTTTGTGTCAATGTATAATAGCTGGCTCAAGAAGTCTCTTGCATTTTCCCATTCGTTATTCTTCACTAAATTATCGACGTGCTGAATACCATAGTTCAAACGACGTATAGGAGTCTCTATATGCTGGCTAATCTCCCATGCTTCGTAATATTTTTCTCGTTCAAGATACCAATTGAGCCTGTCCAATAATTGTAATTCCTCTGCTATAACACCATCTCTTGCGCAAATGATGAAGTATTTAGGTACTTTCTCTATATGATTACCCAATAAATAATCGTTTAGTCCCAATCCAGCTATGTTTCTCAATCCGAGCTCTTCCTCAAACTCCACCTCGCCGTTAGTCGAATTGATCAACTTGAGGTCTGGATTCGGGTATTCTCTCTTTCCTGTCTCTTCGTCTATTATTGGTGGTTCATACGTTAGAATCATCCATAAGTCGTCTTTGAAACTGGAAATTCCGCTAATCAAAGTGTCTAATTTGAATATGTGTTCAATTTCCACCTTCTTCTCTTGTACTGCTCTAAAGGAAATGCTAGCCGTGGATGGCAAGATTTTGCTCATTGAAGAGACGGAAACTTCGCCGTCTTCTTTGGTTCTTAGTGATATTCTCAAGGACCATATGTAGTTTCCCCAGGCTATAATTACACGGTCAGTTTCCGGGTACGATACTCGTGGCCAATATAAGTCCCCTCGAGGGGAATCTTCTGGTTTTTCGATGACAGAGATGATCTGGCGGTTGGCAAAATGAAACACTGTAATGCCCTTATCGTTCATCCAGAAGATTAAGTCATCGATTAATTGTATGGACACAATTGGACCCTTATTTTCTTCGAGAACGATATCCGATCTTTTACCCAACCAGCTCCTACTGGAGTAAATCACTTTTCCACTCATACCGCCCGTTATGAAACTTCTCGTTTTGTAGTAATTCACGTCGAGAACCACGGCATGTACTGGTCGCTGAAAGTCATGTGCAACGATATCCTTTTCATCTCGAATAGACCCTATTACAACGGTTCCATCCATAGATGCGGTTGCAAAATAGGCACCATCGGTATATATGGCCAACACCGATGCTCTATGTGCTTTGAATGTTCGCACAGGAGTGAAGTCCGGCTTAGTTATGCTTACAACACCTGAATGAGTAGCGAAGATGAAGTATGATTCGTGGAAGTTACATGTTGATATAGGGTCTTTGTTGAAGAAGTTTGGAGGCAACTGAGTCAAACGGGTGTATTTGAGTTTGGGCGGTTCATCATCCTCCTCGTCACTTTCCTCGTCATCTTCTCCCTCGTCATCGGAATCGCCAGCTTCCTCATTTTCTTCCTCAGCTGGTTCAACTTTCGATGTTGTTTCTATAGCCGGTTTGTTTCCCAGTATCGTTGTATCATCTTTACCATCTTGTTGCTCTACAGACGATAGCCGTTGTGACTCTTCATGTTGTGCGGGATCTTTTGTTACAATGGGGTCTTGTTCTGACTCCTTTTCTTGTTTTATTTCCTTGGCTTGTTCTGGGATTGTAGACGTTGCTACTGTTGTCTCATCTTCAGAGGTCTCCGTAGCAGTCTTGACGTCTTCTGGCTTTCCATCGCCATTCGGTATTACTTCACCCTCTGCCATATTCAATTGATGTATGACTGAAACGACACAGCAGAACAGTATAGTCAACTACTGAGTCGGAGCAATTGACGAATTGAGGGGATATTTATGTAATTCCTTGCTATGTTGAAAGAGTGTTCTGTTGTTAGACGGATGCTCTCTTTGGTTGTGTCTTTGAAGTTAGCGACAAATGCTTTTGTCGCTGGAGAGTAGTGAGGATTTTTGTGGGAATTAGCGAGAAATTAGTGAGGCATGGAACAATGCTAATGAACACATGGTGACCACTTTTGGGGAAGTGGATATATAGAATTTGGGACAAGGTTGATATCGACTTAGCGAGGTATATGTATTCTTTGGAGAGTATATGTTAGGAAGTTAACTGGATATGAATAGATGCAAAGTGGTATACTGGGAGAGCATCAATCATGATATTTGCCTTAGTAGTGGTAGGAGAGAACTAGCGGCACACACCGAGACAAACTACTGAGAATTGCTGCTTTTCTGCGATTCCTCTACCGACAAAATTAGCGAGAGCCAAATTGAGAAATACCGAGAAACTGAACAGTGAAAAATCGGTTTCGATATCTACTTTTATCTTTCTCCAAGTGCTTTTGTTCTCTTCTACCTCAGCCGCTGCTTCTACATTTGCAATGGTCACAGCTTCTCCCTGTGTATTGGTCCAATGCGATCCCTCCATCAGAGCGTTGATCCTCCAGATCGACTCACGATCGCCAGGTATCGTTATGGAAGAGTTGGACGATACCCATCTCTTGATTAAACAAGACAAGGTCAAGATCGTCAAGGACGAATTGAATAACCTATTGTCGAAGAATATCTACAATCCGTTTGACGAAGATAAAGGTTTCGAGGGTTAATCTAAATTGTTTCTACTAGTCTTGTCCTCATTGAGTAGCGTTCTATGGAAATATGCTATTAATCTATTAATGTTACATTTCATGAATTCCCGAGTATCAAAAACAGCCTTCCACTTGACACGCACTTAGTCCACTTCAGCCAAACCGTTTTCACTATTTACCAATGTATCATTTCCAAAAGTCTCGGTAATACTCGTATCATTTGCTGTTGGCGTAGACTCTGGAATCTGTTCAGTGAGCTCTTGTTCTGGCTTGACCTCAACAGGTGGCTCTAAAGCTCCCGGTGAAGCTCCAGGTGAAATAAAGCGCAGTTCAGGAGATGGGCTAGCCTCGACAGAATCGACACCGAGCTCTAAGTCCTTTAGTATGTCTTCATTGAACTCGATGTGGCTAGTTAAGTTCTGTGCTGCGTCCTGTTCGTAAAGATTGGAGATCATGTCATTCAAAAAACCCATGAGTGTGTCTACCTCCATTATATCGTCAAACTGCTCCCTTCCTTTGGCATCGAGCTTGTCCACGTTCTCCGTGAAGAACTTATAAAAGTTCTCATATGTAGCCACTATCAAGTTCGATAAACTATTCATCAAAAATTCTATGATGCTGACATTGTCGATGAACAACTTGATTTGGATGTAGTAGTTAGGGATTTTAATAATAAGGTTGTCTTTCAATATAGTACTTTTTTCCAATGGATGTTGTAAAATGTTAGAGTTGTCTGTATCTTTGGGGTTAAGTAGAATGGGCTCGCAAACGATATTGGTGGCTTCTTGTATGAATTCGTTGACTGCATTATTGAGCTCGAGTTCAATTTCGTAGTTGGCGTCCATCATGTTGTTGATGATCTTTGGAACGGATTTCTTAGCCAATTCAATCAACCCGCTGTTGTCAAAAGTGAACTCTCCGTGTCTTATTGCTTGCCATATATCATTGAAACCACTGGTGAAGTCAATGCTGTAGTCATTTCTGGTGTATTGGATATCGAAGTTGTTAATCTGTTCTTTTAATATAATCAAGTTCTGGAGATAAACCAATTTCGCATCTATTACTCCCAAATGAGTTAATGAAAGTTTGTAGAACTCTCCCTTCAAAAGAGAAATACTGGAATGTACGATGTAATGGGCAAGATCATCAAACACAACAGAATTTATCAACTCATATATGTTTGAGAGTAACGTCAACGCTTTTCCCAATGGCAAGTACACATCTTTGAAGAGATTGTTGGAGTAGTCTACGTCCAAAGGATGAACGTACTCAACTGCTTCAGCGGAGGAGTTCTTGTCTGTGAGAGTGCTTCTTCTCTTTCTATTTCCTATCTTCAAATCTTCGGGCTTCGGCTTATACTTCATCAAAGTATCATCCACATAACGTTGAATTCGGAAAATGAGTCTTGTTTGCACATCCTCAAGAATAGGTTGGAACAATATTTCATAATTAATGGAGTCCGGGCGATCGTAGTCCTTTATACTGCTGGTGAGTAACTCCTCGTCGTCATCTTCAAACTCGTAGTACTTCTGTAATAATGTAGTCAATTGGCAGAGGTTGTTAATTTTGAACACACGCAAGATTAGTTGACGGACACTATCGTACAAAGGATCCAAGATATTTTTGAGGAAGTTATACAATTCATCGCTAATGAAAGAAGGAATAGAATTTCCTTCTTGGATGAAGAAGTTTCGGAAGAGAGTGTATTCTCTCTCGACTGTCTTCTTGAAGAAGGAGATTTGGTCCTGACTTGTTTGAACTAAATCTGTGCTGTTGTAATTTTGGCTAAATAACTTCTGAATCGTGGAGTTATGGGAAATGTACATGTTCAAAAAGTTCAATCTGATTTTGAAATAGTTGTTCAATACATCGTTTAATAAGCCCTTATACTCCTCGTGCCCTGGAACTCTAAAAATGATTTCATTGATCAAGTCATTAAATGCATTTCCATTGTACTTCAAGTAATTGTTGAACTCGTTGTAGAGAAGTAATTCAATGGTATAATTGGATTTCTTATTCAGGACTTGGTCGTGTAGTTTTCTCAACAAGCCATCAGATATGGAACGTAACTCACCAATTTCGTAGTTCTTCACCAAAGTCAATCCCCTAGTAAGACATTGTCTAAACCTACTTTCATACAATTCGACATCCTTGAAATCCTTATGATCTTTAATGAATACTATGGATTCCTCCAATTGCTGAAGAATTTCATTCTTAAAGAAGTCTCTACGTTGGTTGAGCAAATGAGATCCAGAGCGGGACAAATGCTTGGTTATAGACTCAAGATTTTCATAATGACGAAGGTAGTTCTCTATTTGGTCGAATTTGTTAGTGTACGTTGTCTGTAGACCTATCAATTCGCTGGAGACCTTATCGAAATCGAGAGTTTCATGAGATATCTGATCATACTTCGACATCAATTCGTTTACAGAGTCCAAAAGCCCGTCTGTTTCAACTATGAACTCCTCAATTTGTGACTGGTTAATAGTGATGTTATACTGGAAGTTTAGAATCTCATCTGCTCTTATTTCGTTTATGGCTTCGATGTCTTCTTGCTTCAACAAGCAATCGTAATTGAATGTTTCTATGTAATTGTGCCAGAGTTGTTCCGATTCCCTCTTGTCAAACGGATACGTTGGCAAATCCTCGGAGCCATTCTCAGTCTCTGGTCTCTGTGGTAGCACCGATTGTGAAATTTCACTGTGGGATTTCGATCTGGTTAACCTGAACGTCGTTGGTTCTGGTGTGACCAAACTCCCTAGGTTGAGGTGATCTTCTTGGAACTGCGGCACATCTGAGGCGATTTTCTTCACAATTGACTTGCTTCTCCCTCTCGTCATGTTGAATGCAATGATTCGGCTTCGACTAGACACTACGGACCTTTTTACCTGGGAAGCAACTCTTGTTTCTTCAGCAGTCTTCATCAATGTTACAGGTAACAAAGGTAACTTGACACCGATTCGTTAACATAGTGAGAGTGTCACCTGCAGGTGGTACTTTGTTGCTTATGTAAGCCTCGAAGATGTAGATGCTGCGGTGGTAATTGTGTTCCTGCATAGTTGTCTTCGTGGGTTGTGATACACGCAGGACATCCATTTGGCGCGTATATTCTGATTTGAACGCGTCTCTGCTGCGTATATTAGAGTCCAATACGGTGTTACATAGTACATAGTACTATATATGTGTCTGATATGTAGTGTGTCTACTATGATAATACTGTGTTTATTGTATATAGCATCTACTGTGTTTATTGTATACTGTTCCATAGTAGTATATGGTGTAGTGTATGCGTCAATATTTGTAGTATCATATTTGCTGGCGTTATAGTGTGAGTACTATATTATAAGTTAAGCCCTTGTTACTACTCTATTGTAGCAGTATATTTCTATACGCGACAGTTCGTACAGTGGTTAATATCATACTATATACTGTGTGGTGCCACTATTCTACAGTATCGTATTGCCGTATATCATATACATCGTGCAGCCTATACTTTTCATTATCCCATACATACTTGCATAAACGGGCAATCCCCAAGTATATGATCCAATCCAAGCCGACCCAGAATGACGGACCCGAGATCACAATCAATAGACTCCGAGGACCTCCTCACAGATAGCTCGTCCGATGAGTTGAACGACTTGGTTAAGCAGTTCGAGGCGAAATACGAACAGCTTCGAAAGAAGAAAGAACTCCGCAAAAAAAGAAAGGAAGAAGGCGTTGATGATGGTGATATCGCATCGCCCATTGAGAAAAAGACTTCGTCTGATCACATACGACACAAGTCTGAAACCCATAGGGAATCTGCCGTCACAGATATGGAGATCATCCACAAGGCATTGAAGGTTCCCCAAATAGAGAAGACCCCTCCAGCATCGCCAACACAGAAGGTGAAAAATCCCGTTTCCAACGGCAAAATGGCATTCCCTCTGCATTCGTCATATCCCAACCCCCGTAATACTTCGAAGACTACAATCAAAGCGTCAAGCTTCATCAACAAATTGTATGAAACGAACGCCACCAACCAGGCCAGAAAGCTTCAGAGTATAGACTACTCGAACCGTAAGTTCGAGTTCGAAGGAATCAATGAAATCACAGCGCTAAATAGAGAATCAGAAGAAAGCGAACCATACACCCGTTATCGCTTACGAAAACGATACATAGATCATACGGACGTCACCAAGTTCTTGAAGGGAATCAATGAATTGAAGCTACTCAAGATCGACAAATTGCTTGCTAAAGTTCACAAGGGAAATCACTATGCGGAACCAATGTATACCAATTGGTGTTTTGTGGGGTTCATAATACTGAAATCGGAACCAAAGACGACGAAGGACAAGAAGGGTAAGTTCATGAAACTCACAGTAGGTGATTTCACTCGCTCCGTTGAGTTGATGCTCTTTGGTAAAGCATTTGACCAATACTGGAAGTTGAGTGCTGGAAGCTTGGTAATGGTCTTGAATCCGTACATAAGCAAGTTTTCACTTGGAGAGGAAGGAGGAAACGGTAAATCTGGCTTCACATTGCAACTCAATGATCACCATCTCAATTCCGTTATGGAAATTGGATCTGTTCGTGACTTCGGATTGTGTACCTTCGTAAGGAAGAACGACAATTCACGTTGTACAAATGTTATAGATACGCTGAAAGCAGTGTTATGTGAATTTCATCTTGATTTCAAGTACAAGAAGAGCGGTAGGATGGAACTAAACGGAAGTGTTCAAATGAAGTCGCCGCAGAAGACGAAAACATCTGTCTACTTGAAAGGAGGGGCTCATGGAACTGGTGGCTATATCCAATATGCCAATGAAAATACGACGCTATACGAGAACAATACAGGCGGAAGGATTGATTCTAAGAAATACCACAACCCCAATATTCTACAAACGGAAGCAAAGAGAAGGAAGCTTCAAGTTGAACGTTCGAACCAATTGTTGGAGAAGCAACTATCAAAGCTCCTGCAAAACTCGAAGTTTCACGATCTTCATCTCACCAAAACGCAGCAACGACCCACCGACGACGTCAACAAGGCTGTGGAGTTGAAAAATCGAGGCTTCTCGCATAATATGATCAGCAAAATAGGATTTGATCCAACTACGAATACTGCCAAGGGCCAGGATGCAAGCTACAAGAGTCCTACAAGACGTAGACAGGAACATGACCGTGTGCGTGAATTGTATGCGCTCAGTAATGCCAAGTCAAAAAGCAAAACCTTAGAGAGTTCCAGGGAAGACCGTCGGTTAAAGGTATCGAAATGGCAGCTGAATATCAAGAAGTTGAAGCAATATGAGCTGACTCGTCGTAACAACGGATCTTTAGGTAACCCCTTCATGGACACAAGGCCTCTGTCACAATCAGCATTTGCCCAATACGGCACAAATAACAACTCATTACCTGATGAATTCAACAGCGATTTCGATGATACTGACGATGACGATGACGGCGACGACATTCACATAGAATTCGATACCGAAGAAATGAAGCACGCTTATCTAAATAGAGTAGCGAAGAACGTTTGAACTCTTATCCTGTACAATGCGAAATATTTTCAATGCATACTGCAGTGTCAAAAACAGTGTCGCAAAATGGAACCTCAAGTTTTTTGCAACAATATACAGTAGTGTCCGTAGTTATAATTAGTGAAAAGGCTACAAAAATCATGATTTTAAAGTGGTGTTTATTAAAGGAATTTCCATAAAATACAATGAAGAAATGATAATGGGGATAGATTACGAGTATACGCACCATCTGGGTACTTTTCAGCAATGCAAGTGCTTATTCCATACCAACCCAAATGTCACCGTAGTACTCGAATAATGCCTGGGCCTTTTCATCAAACTGGAAAATCAAACCTGTTTGAGTGTTATCAGAGTTGTCCTTGGTTCTACCTCCGATTTGCGAGTATGCACACCAAAGGTATGACCTACAGTACCTGGTATCCATAATCCATCCTTCCTTTGGCTCTTCTTCTTCGTTTTCACACAATGTCTCCAACTTGTTCTTAAAAGGAGGGATTATAGCATGGGTGATCTTCAATGGATCACGGTAAAATGCTTCCATTTCCTTCTGTGATTTCAAGAACTTGAGACGAGATCCTTTCTCGAATTCAGATGGGTAATCGACCTTATTCTGTTGTCCACAGAAATGGTATCCCGAGTTAAACCAAGCCAACGATTTTCCATCTTCTCCGTTAATGTGACCTGGATGTGGGGAACATAATTCCTTAGACTTCATGTTCTTTCCAGCAGAGTTCAAGCGGAACTTGTCTTCAGTAAGCTGGCCAATGGCAGCTGCAGGATAAGAATTGAAGACGTAATCTTCGTCACCGTTTGCAGCAAATGCCAAAAAGAAAACTTCTTTGTCACCGTATAATCTGTGCATGACTGGTTTCATGAAGTTCATCTGCATCATCAAGAGAATGGATCCGAAATGTCTGTTTCTGTCTATAACTACCACACCAGACTCCATGAAATGCGACATACCATCGAAAAATGGTAATTTAATAGTGTAATCAGTCATGATTGGAATATCAAACATAACTGAATCAATGATCGAAGGACTGGTCTTCTGGAAGAAAACAGAGTCACCTTCTGGCCTGAATTGTGGGGCTGTTCTATCTCTGTAGAAATAGGCACCCTTCTCCTTGTAGCCCTCCAAATTGAAGAAGAACTCTGGGGATTGAACGAAAACAGTGTCTGCGTCCACTAGAATAAATTCTTCGAAGGAGTTGAACATAGTAGCCAAAAACTTGTTTGAGAACTTGTGGAACTTGTCCTTGTATGACTCATGAACAACTCTCTTGACGTTAACAAACCAGACTTCTTGTCGTGGTAAACCGCCATTAGTCTCATCCAAGTAGTCATCTGGAAAGTATTGAGCGACCTTTGCGAAGGATTTTGGCAAGGCCACTAATTTTTCTCTTGCAGCACTGACAATCTTGGTCTTAGTCTCCTTAGTCAAGTCATCATAGTAGACAATCTGAATTGGGTACTTGTTGTTAAGAGCACGTAAGAGGTGGATGAAATGAACTGTGTCCTCAGCATGATCATTTGAAATGGACAAAACAAGACCCTTAGAATTAGCAGCATTCTTGAATTCATTCAAAAAGCAGGCCTTGTTATTGGTGAATTGTGATTCAATTATTGGCTTCTTCTTCAAGTTAGCTGACTTTTTTACATCGATGAATTTCGACATATCAGGAGGTGTGTAGTACACATCGCCCGTCCATCTCTCAAATGCTGGGTAATGGAGAGATAACCATGGGTATATTCTTTGTTCAAGGTTGGAGCAACTCAGGAAAGAACCAGTTTTAAGGAGAGCTTCATTTTTGGAGGCCTTGAAGTCTGGAACCTCTTGGTTACCTTCTTTACCGGCCTTGAACAACTGCTTGACGAACTTGTTTTGGTTAGCAGTGAACTTGGTGGCCTTCTCGATAACACTCTTCTCGTCACGGGAGATGTAACAACGGTTGAAGATACGCATGTGACTCAAGAAGTCAGCGACCTTCTGTTCAACTTTCATGGTCTTCTCCCAGAACTCGTTGTACTTATTCTTAATGAAGTTTTCAACCTCCTGGTCAACCTTGAGTTCTTCGCTCTTGATGTCCAATTTCTTGGACTCGATGTACTCATTCTTCAAACGATCCAAGTGCTTCTTTCTCCACTTGGCGAAACGGAACTCGTCTCTGTCATCCATTGGAAGATCCTCATTAGGATTAATCCACCAGTTAGGGTCGATAGCAAAAAGGTTCTCGAAGTACAAGTCACATCTTTGGTTGAAATCAAGGTGGGCAAGAATAGAGTCCACGTCGTGGTTTTTGAACATGGTATCATAAACAGTGGAGTGCACATCCTTGTAACGGGTATCCTTAATTCCCAGCTGCTTGTGGAACAAGTTGATGGAGAGATGGTCCAAGATGCTTTCTTCGGGTCTTTCATGTTGGTGAGGGTCGGCAGACTCCTTACCTGGTTTCTTGGAATTGTCTGCTTCTGCATTTTCCTTCCCATAATACAGCAGGTCGTATTCGTTGTATATGGAAGTAGGCGATTTGTTACCGACGGAACCACTTCTGTTGTTGTAGTAGTAGTTGAAGATCCAGAGGTTGATACCCACGACCCACAAAATGAGGCATGAGTATACGACCAACTTTTGTCTGGAACGAGTGAAATGAAGCTTATCTCTCATTGAAGCAGTAGATACTAGGTAGTGCTATAGGACTCAGAAATGGACAGTTTCTTGCTGGGAGGAATGGGATTTTAGCTAATCCTGGTTGAAGCTAGCTAGTAGTTTTGGCGGCACTTGTTGAGCCTGGACCTGTGATTGAATCGAAGGCTTTCTGATAATCAGAACTTTAGGTCGGACGATGAAAAGAACTAGCGACCTCTATGAAATATCTCTATTCTCGGGCAACGACCAACGGAATAAGATATATATACTCTATAATAATAAAAGAAAGGTAATAATATGGGAAGAAGAAGAAGAATACTAAAATACTACTAGAAACTGGAATAATTACAACTTTTGACAAGATGACAAACCGGCGAAATTCCTTCTACAAATACGAAGATAATTTTCACTGCTATCCACAAAATTGGAGTCCAAGAAGAACTATCTATACTACTGCGATATCAGAGGCAGCGGATATTATCCAGATGAATTCACGTCGTTAGAAAATATAATCTCTGAATCCATAATCTGCCAACCCGTTTTCCGTATCGACACATACACATCTTGTGACTATGCATTTCACCAGCTGTGTGCATGAAATGGTTTGTTCTTCTGGCTGCTGTGCCACGTTGGTAGGAGATAAATATCGCAGATAATAAACTTTTGAATCGGGCTCTGGCAGGCCCAGGAGTCGCCAGGAGGGACGCGACAGCGACTAGATCATATGTGGGTGTTCTCGTGGATCGCCTTTCGCTTCGGCATTGTACTGTGGTTGCAGGCTGGCCAGAAACCTTGTAGTGTAATGGGTTCGTATGGTCTTCTGGTGGATTGGCCTTATTTGCTCAGGGTTTTTTGGGGCAATTCGCCAAGCGAGACCACCGGATACCTCACAGACCTAGTTTGCTATCACAACAAATTTCACCAAAATGTTCACAAAGCGCACGCCATTAACGATTTATGCCCACTTGCTCCTCGAACCATCTCACCACTGCTGGCCCAAGGGCTGTTGGTGAATCCAATCAGAGCCAGTCTGCTTTGGGTTCTATGTTGTTTTTGTGTCATATGCCTGTCCGGCTCTATTGCGTCTTGCGCACACGTGTGCTATAATTAAACGAGTGTGTCCCAACTCGTATGTGGGCTCATGTGAGGTTGTATATTCGTGTCCGTGTTTCTTTGTAGGCAGCTGTGGTTAAATCTAGTTTGGAGTGGGCATTGTTCTCGAAATGGCATTGGTGAATCTGAGGGCGTTTCATGAATTTAAGTTTGCTGCCTGCTGTACCTAACAGCTGCCTCCCAACAAGGAAGATAAGGATCAAGCCTGTTGCATGAAGATCATCGCATTCTGCGTTATGGCTTGAATGTCACTGATCTATCTTTTGCTGCTAGATACTAATCTCTACTCGCTGGCTGGGATCCACCTCCTAGCTGCTTACAGCTCTGGCTTCATCAATTTGGAACCTTCGAAATTTTATTACCGGTCGTGCACACGTTTCATTGCATGGTTTACGAGCAAAGGTTATGCGCCCTTTCGGGCCATGTTCTCGAGCCAGATTTTACCTCTTCTTGATGAGCTATTGTGTTTGACATAGCGAAACCGAGTCAGACTAAAACTTTGCAAGTGCTGCATCAAGCCAGTTCCAGATGTGTATTGAGAACAAGGTACCATGTGTTGCATTTCATTTACTGGTGGCTTCCCACCACTTCCGCATTCAAAACGGCTCAGACAATAAGAACAATTGAGACTCGCTTGAGCCTCTCCCACCGTTCTCCTGCGTTGCTCTGTGTAACTGCGACACGTGATATATAGCCTCACAGCGTGCGGATTCAACGCTCCATTAGTGTGGGTCCTCAGTTGGCTGGTAAGGTTTAGAGGTGCTCATTGCCAACAATGATGTCGATCACTCAGGGGTAACCAGCACATGGCTTTGAATTAATAACAGCCGAAGACGGCTATTGCGTGAACTAAAGTAGTACCCTGAAGCATATCGACGCCTTTTATAAGGTTGGCCATTTCACCTGAGGGAAATACCTGAGCCCAGGGATAACTACATCACCGAGCTTATGATCATTTGTGACATTACACCAATGTCACAACATTGGTTACTGCAAATAGAGTTTTGAAACGACCACCGTTTACTATTCTGGTTCAAATTGCTTAACATGGCTGCCTCATAATAAATGCGCTGTTCTATTCAAGCATCACATTTATTCATATTCTATAAAGAGGAAGAATTGGTGTTCAAAATACATGGAAGGAATTGTAAATGTGGTAGAATGCTATTGGAACACTCTGGTAGAAACTCTCGAATTATTATTATCGGCAACTACGCTAACAATCAAAGCGAGAACTATGGTAGCGCAGATTCTGGAATTCTCCAATGCATGGACTCACTCTTGGTTATATGATTTCTCGACTTTATTTTACTATACATTCTTTTGATGAGCCTTCCCTATTTCAATGCATAGGATTCTTTGCAGACGATACTCCTGTGATCTCATCAGTTTCAGGAATGCAGGGTCCAGCAAAAATATACCCAGCAGGGCAAGAATATTTTGACTGTAGAAGCTTTCGTCTATTATTCATATTCACGCAATGTTGCCGCGCACAACTTCCATGCATTATAGGAGACGGACATGTAGGCATTGATTAGAAGAAGACGAATTGTTGTCAAGAGAAGCTCTGAAGCCCATAAGAGACCAACACTAAATTGAAGAGAATTGCAAGCTTTGGGTTTAGCCTGTGCAGAAGTACAAATTTATTTGAGGCACTATAACAAATCTTCGGTACTGCCGTTGATGTGCTGCCATATTGCCATCTCAATTGGACAGAACCCACTCGCCTACAGTAGCACCTCAAGAAGATTGAATCAACGAAGATGCAAAACAAAGCTGCACATCTAAAAAGTCACGTTACAAAAACCGATACGCCAGCTATCCTCTGCTCTCCTTAACGTCTAAATCATCGGGTGTGTGGAACCACACCCAACCTTTTCCGGCACCTCGGTACCGGTGTTTGATTAGATATGAATACGCTATTATACAGTGGCATTATCGACAACGATCTTGAAGATCTGCGAGAGATTTGGCAGTTCAATATGGAGGTGTTTGGTAGGGGGATGTTTTAGGAAATTGAACTGCCGCTTTCTTATCTCTGTGTGTATGCTAAGAAAATGCGTATAACGGGAATAATTTTCACAACCAATTTTTGGCGCCAAATTTAGGTATTTCTGTTAAGCAATATCATTGAAAGTTTACAAGTTGAGAGTATGGGAACAACGGGTTCACAGCTATAAAAACAAAGTGATATGTTTATTAATATATCAGTATAGTAGGGCTACCCTCTATATAAGAATCACCCTTATACAAAAAACCTCAAATCATAAAAGATTCGCTCCGTAACAATAAAGTCAATAAAATGAATAAATAATAATAAATAAGTGTAAAAACTCTCTCTTCTGAAAGCTCCTTTTTTTCTCAGCGGGAGAACTTGAATAGTGAATGAGTTGTTGTTGGATCCTAACCCTAACCAGTAGGGCACCGAAGGACTTCTTTCTTTCTAATTTACAAAGTCGATTGGGGACATTCACTATCCTCGAGTGTATACCCCCACACTAGCAGACATCATAGTTTTGAAGTTGATAGCTTTGTAGCTCAAGTAGTATACGAGGTCAAACAAGAAAAGGATGACGATTGGTAAGCTGATAATGAGAATCAAGCTTAAGCATATGCTAGCGAGAAATGATTCGAGCATCTGTGTGAGTGTTGAGATTGATTTGACAAGCATCATCAACTGGTGCGAGTACGATGTGATAACATTGTTGGTGTTGTAGCTTATGATGTTAACAAGCATTGTGAGTATTTGTACAATGAGTGTCTATGAAGCAAATGTAAGTGTATTGTGGACCCCGTGCTGCAAAGAAAGCTGAGGTTTATCTATAAAATGACCTATGGCTGGCTAACAATACTTTGGCCACTTCGTTATCACTTCTTGAGCTAATCCGGTCCTTATATATTCTTCCTCTATTTCCATATCAATCAGAATAGGGCTAACCCTTGCTGTATTTATTATTCAATCTCTATAAGGGATATCTTTTTTAACCTTTTTGCATTAAAAAAATAATCGTGTTACCCGGCCGTATTTCTTTTTTCACCCCATATTCTTTCGGATCCTTTGGTTATGTAGGGGCGGTGAAAGCAGTATACACAGTGCGAAAAATTTTCAATAGTGATAATCCAGTACACATTTGGTATTTGTAAAGAAGAATATCTTGATTTAAAAACTGAGATATTATGTTTCTTTCTGATAGCTTGCCAGTCTAATATCACGTCATGATTACGTAGCCTTACAGGGATTAGGTCGAGAATAGAATGGTATGTGAATAACGAGATCCATCGGTGTCTTCTTGTTTTCAGCAATGGGATGAGATATTTTCAAAACTTATCTACATTATTTGATCACAATGAAAAAACTTACAATATCTGATAGCTATAGAGCAAGAAAAACCCATGTGAACCTAAATTCGGACTTCGGAACTAATACTAACACAAATAGTACTGTAATGGAATACTCCTTACTCGGTTACCTTATTCTCTATGCTCTGTTTGTCCTTGTACCTTTCTGGGGAAAAGGGATGTGAAGTGCTCTACGTCACTCCGAAACTCTATTTTTATTTTCTTTCTTTTACAATGAAAGATGTGTGTAAATTATTACATCAACGAGGAGTGCTTCTATTCTCTTGTAGAATGTGTATGTTGGTTGCCCCACTGTTTTTGTTCGGTAAAGGATGGATAAGGCAGTAATTCAGTTGTTATCTCAAAATAGTATCAATTGCCACAGTCGTTGTAGAATTAGGTTTGACGAGAAGCCAGCAACAAGCCTCGATTAAACTTTGCCTTATGTGGTTTGCAAATGTTAACTGGTAGTTGTTTTTCTGCGTAGTTGGGCCTGATAAGACTCAAAAAACTAAAACCGGCGTGGGTGCGTTCTTTGTTCATTTTTGACTCCGCAAGATTCAACGAGGACTTTGTGGGGGATCTCACCCCTGCGACAGGACGTCGCTGTACTAAATCTCGGCTCCTTCATTGTACGTCTCATATCCATGCCTTTATGTCTGTAACATGTAAGCGATTCAACCTGTCCCGAGGAAGTGAGTCCGACCGATCATTTTAAAGATAGCCTCCATCTACACCCCATATTCAATCGGATTACACCGTTCTACTTAAAAAATATTTTTGTGTGTTAAATAGTCACTCCGGGCAAAAGTGCAAGCTAAATTTCTATTTTTGGTTAGCTCCTTGTATCCTTGCTGGCAATACACCGATTCTGTTCCGGATAGAAATGGCCGTATCTTGAGGTTATGAATACTGAAGAAATAATCTGGTACTGTATGGTGACTGTGTGTGTGCCCTTAATAACACATTTCTTGTCATTTCTTATCTGGAGGCGGTGCTCCTGCTCTGCGGCTAAGTGTGTTAGTCTACTCCGACTATAGCCCGAGGAACTTAGATCTTTACATCAGTATTGAGCCTGACATGATGATATGGGATGACAGTTTTGTTCCTTTGCTTCCGTGGTTGCTTTGCTACCTAGATTGAATTGTTTTTACACCTCTTATCAACTTCATGGCAACAACCACATTCTCTGCTGAATCGTAAATGTTCGCATATCCCTTTCGCCTAGAAAGAACTAGCAAATGTTCAATATGTGGTAATTGCACATTCGTAGACCATTTTTTTAACAATATACTGACAGAGATAATAATAGTTGTACGATATTGAATCAAATATCATGTCATATATTTTGACATTTTTTGAATTTTTGTCGAAAACTCAGGGAGTTTTATTTTGAAAAATATTTTAGGAACATACCCTCAGTTCGATCCAGTTTCCCAGAACTGATAACTAATGATGTGTTGAAGACCTCTGAGCATTCAACCGTTCTAGAATAGACAACGAAACAGGTATTACATTCAGTAAAGTGATATACCAAATACAATCATGTGACTATTAATCACATGATTTTTTTTTTTATAGGATCGATCTTTATTACTATCTAGCTATTTCAAAGAGGAGATAGAGAGAGAATAACAAAGACAAGGT